>JAUJYZ010001308.1:117500-275000 GCA_033675265.1 Actinostola sp. cb2023
GTATTCGTATTCTTCCTCTGCACTGGTCATCATTATCATTCCTTTGTTTACTTTTATATTAATCTAGTAATTCTATTATCAATACCATCATCTATTATCATGCGAGTTGTTATACAATGGGCGAATCTTGAAAAAATAAAAATAAATAAAAACTGGGTGATTTCCAGTAGCTGGGTGATTTTCCAGGCTTCTGTATTGATGTCATGCACTCTCTGTCCATGATCAATACCAACGCTTTACAGACACGAATATCATATTTACAAACTTTACAACAAAGTACCTGAAGTAGATGAGAAAGTCAGCCAGTGAGTTGAAGTGTTTGTAATATGAATGCCGCTAATTAGTGTAAGAGTCTCCTACAAACCACGGAAGGTTCGTCGTGATGTTTTCATAGAATTGGTTATAGAGGAGATTAGTAGTACGTGATGCCGGCTATCACGACAACAACACACACATTTAGCTTTCCTGTTTTGAGAATTGAAAAGGGAATCTGAGTCTTTCGCAGTTTTGAAATTCCTTTTTCTAAAGTGAAATAGTAGAGCCGCCGAGCGAGTGTCTTTTTCATATATTGACGAGTCAAAATAGCATGAGTCAACAGTAACGTCATGTTTTCATATATTGACGAGTCAAAATAGCATGAGTCAACAGTAGCGTCATGTTTTCATATATTGTTTGACTTATGTTATTTTGACTTTACTCGTAGTCACAATGGCGGAGTCAGGTTTTTGTTTTTGCCAATTAAAACCGACTATCCGATGCTAGAAGTCGACGAGTTTCAATGCAATACATTTCATTTCTTTGTTGATCATTGTTTGTGGAATCTCTGAAGGGTTTTGGAGAAAAGTTGTCAGTGAAATAACGTGAAAAAAGACGGCAGAGTAAGATGGTATCTAGAATGCAGCAAGGCAACATTAGTCAAAAACTGCATCTTCTTGTTTTCACCGCGTCAGATGTTGTTATGAATGTGTCGTTAAGGTACTCTCAACACAATCAAGATATCACGGAAGTACTGCGGTGTTTGTCTAAAATATTGTCACTAGCGTGTGTAGCTTTGAAGAATAAGAAGTAATCCTTGAAGAATAAGAAGTAAAAAATAAGAAGTATTTTTTTGTTCAGGCAGCGAAAACTTATGCAAAATAAAAGGAATTTTGTAAAGTGAAAAGTGTAACGTCTGATTGGATAACTTTTAGCAAGATGAAGTGGAATAATTCATAGTTTAATAGAAATGGTTGTTATGTAAAGATAGGCTTGTAACGTGAATGGACTTCAGTATTTGTTAAGAAACCTTCATCTTCAAGCTGAACGACTAGTTGTACTATCTCAATAACATGAATGAGGATGAATGAGGATGAATGAGAATGAATGAGAATGAAATAAAAAACAACTAGACCGCCGCAGGGGAGTAACCATAACAGTTTCTAAATAACATAGCAACGGGGTAGAGCATTCTAGAAGAAACAATAAACCACATGCTGTAGGGGGATGACTCGCTTCTTAGATAGTGCGTGGACGAATCACAACACCAAAACAACACGCTTTTAATACGATTACTGGTGCATAATACATACACGCACACTATCAACATACGAACCACTGACGCCAAATTGGTTTGTTTTTAGAAGTGAATTGCTTTGTAACTACACGCAGAGAAAGAAAGAGCAGTCGTTATAAGTATGAGTACACAGTCATCAAAACCACGACCACCAAGAAAAATATCTCACAAAGAACAACAGTCAGTTGACGAAATACTCAAACTTGTACAAGACCAAACAAGAAAGATATCACTATCTGGTGCAGACTACCGAACACAAAAACGAATTGAACACTCGCCTTCACAAGATGATAGTGACTTGATGGATGATTATACTACAAGCTCTGAGCTATCATACAGTCCACCATCAACACAAGAATCACTCTTCTCTAATCTCTCTTGGGATTCAAGCAGTATAAATAGACAGGGAAGATTATCTAGTGGGGATTCGATAGGTAAAGTACCCCGTGCACTACCTCCATTAGAACCTAAGACGGCTCTATCACCACCACGACCACCAGCTCGACTAGCGTCACACGAGTCTTTTGATAACGATGAACACGTACAAAGACCTGCAAGACCAATGTCTGCACGAGGACAGAGAACGCTCCCTAGAGCACGAGGATTAACAACATAATAATACACCAATACTATATAAACAGTACTGTGCTAATATGAAGTGAGTGAGCGGGAAATGCTATGATTATATATTATTATTATTATGTAGTAATAAGGAGACATAATATCTATAACAAAAACCTATATTTATACGAACACAGGAGTAGTAGCTATAGACTGATTAGGGCGGTCACTTTGGACATTAACAAAGATTAGTTCTTTATTCTTGAAGTGAAAACTAGCCGCCACGAAGGGCGTATCATGAGAACAGCTCAAAAAACACATTATATGAACATATGAACACCAAATACTGAGAACAATAATAAATATCCTATAAATGAATCGTGTGGGTATATATTGAACTTGAGAGACGGTGCCGCGCTAGCATCGATTTGTTATATTCATCATTTTTTGTACTTGAGTTATTTGAATAATGCTGAATCAACGTGGCAGCGTGGCAGGTGAATTAACAACAACCATTGGCTCCTTTTGTTCATTTGGATCACTTCTAGTCGTGGATATGAACCGCACAACCTGTTGTACTAAACGTCTATGTACACCGCTAGCTAGCTCGGTTTCAGCACTTTTCTATTTCTTACATCTAGTTGATGTTTGTAAAGGGAGTCAATATTATTGTCAAAGGGAAAAGAACAACATTAACAACAAGTAGTCACTTTATCGCTATAGAAACCATGATAACATCATATCGAACGGGAATAAAACGAGAATAAAAGCTACCATTTTAAGGTTGAAACAAACAGAATATTGACATGTTTGTTCCCGTCAAAGCGTTATCAAATAAATCATCTACGTAATAGCGTGTGAAATTCATTTATTAGATAATTAGCTCCCACACAGAAAGAGTGACAGCATACTGCAGGTGGATACTGGCTATATGTATAGCATGGTTTATATAAATACACAACATCTAGAATATAAAAAGTTATTTTGCGCTACACTTGATCGATTACACTTCAAGGCGAACACGTCATAATGACGTCAATCACTCTGTAATTGGCAATCAACAAGGACACCATGTCCCGCGGTTATACACCTATTTCAAAAATCGTTGTCGCAGCCGAAGCAACAGTCAACACTCCAAGACTGCAAAGGATTTCGGTAATTTTTCTCGTAATTAATTTATTCAGAGCATATTTTGGTTGCATGCGTTTGTGACATATTATTATGGAAAGCAGCAGTGGTGACTCAGGTGTTAAACTGAATATTTACTGGAAAATACTAATACTTACAAACGTGTTGGTGCGGGTACTAACCCCGTTGATCAAGAGCAGGCATCAAAAATGTGCATGCCATGCTTCCAAACAGTTAATGAGCTGAAAAACTACAGTCATGATAACTATTTACAATGACCTCAACTGAATTAATTAATCACGAGAAAAATTTACCGAAATCCTTTGCAGTCTTGGAGTGTTGACTGTTGCTTCGACTGCGACAACGATTTTTGAAATAGGTGTATATAAACCGTTTGCATGGACGGACACGGATTACGTAAACGCAATGGACACTATGTCCCGCGGTTATATATAGACCGTTTGCATGGACGGACACGGGTTACGTAAACGCAATGGACACTATGTCCCGCGGTTATATATAGACTGTTTGCATGGACGGACACGGGTTACGTAAACGCAATGGACACTATGTCCCGCGGTTATATATAGACTGTTTGCATGGACGGACACGGGTTACGTAAACGCAATGGACACTATGTCCCGCGGTTATATATAGACTGTTTGCATGGACGGACACGGGTTACGTAAACGCAATGGACACTATGTCCCGCGGTTATATATAGACTGTTTGCATGGACGGACACGGGTTACGTAAACGCAATGGGGTTTCATGGTGATTTAGGGTGGCGCCTCACGACATTCTGAGCCTAATTCAAGTAAAAGCTCCACATTTAGGGATTCGTATTTTAATCGTACAGTAATAATGTGGAACTGATAACCTCCTGAAATTAAGATATGTACTTCTATTACTTCCTTTAAGAAATATCTATTTGGTTATTACTCGGACTCCCTGTGGGAGGCCCGAGTCTAAAAATGCAAGCTGTTCTTCTCTGTATCGTTCCAATTTTAGTATGCAGTACGAACTGTACGTTTAGAAAAGGAGCCCGAGTTAACTCCACTTGTGGAGTTTAGTTATAATCGATTAGAACCTTCAAAACCATATGTTCAAAATCTAGATCAACTAATGTAGAGTCTGTCTGTTGCCGCTAAAGTCAGTCTAAAGTTATTTACTAATATTACTTTATCATTTTAATGATAAAATATTAAATACATCAATATCAATATTTATATTTACTATTGTTTAGTGTAAGTCTGCAATCTCTATTTTCAGGTAAGTTATTAGTAGTATTTGTAATGTACGGCGGGTGTAGAGCTGCAAAAACCAATTTAGGGTAGAGATCCCTGTCCATAATCCAGCATACTATTGTTTACTTTATTATTGAAGCCTGTCCATAATCCAGCATATAGTGACGACACAGTTAAACACAAAACAAAGATGAAGACAAACAAATGAACAGAAATTCTTTGTGTAAAAAAACTACTCTGTACTCTATTCTAATTGCCTGTACTCTGTAATCTATTCTAATTGCCTTTACTCTGTACTCTATTCTAATTGCCTGTAGTACTCTATTCTAATTGCCTGTAGTACTCTATTCTAATTGCCTTTACTCTGTTCTCTATTCTACTCGCCTTTACACTCGTACTGGTATATGCTAAATCTACCAGAAGGTAGATGTTACTATGGCAACTAAGAATCGATTACTGTAAACAAACAAGTAATGGTAGGCTATTACCATAAATCACTACTAATTAAAACTAAGTAACGTGTTTTATTAATTTGTGTACTGACTTAGACATGAATGATGTCCTGTCTAACGCGGTATTTCCAGTATTGCTGTTACTGTAAATAATCAATGATTTGTCGTACTACTGATGATAACACAATGGACATCGACATCAAAAAGCCTCAATTAGCAATAAATTTCACGGTGTGTTAGTCCCGGGTGTTAGTCTATCGATGAGAGGCTGCATGGTCGGTGCAATGTTTGATAGCGTACAGGTTGTACAGATAAACATTGTGAAGTGTTGTGTTTGTTGTTTACATACAAAAGCAAGCACACAAACATGATATACATTCTTTTATTTACGTACAATCACAGCACACATTAGACAAGTTTATAGACGTGATATCCTTCACTGACAGTTTCAAGGCACATAAACCATCGCCACCAATAAAGCTATGATTCTCTCTAATCATTGTTCCATATATTATTATTGTATATATTGTTGGTATATTCTACATGGACGGCGATGTTGTCTCTCTAGACTGTATGGGTGGTGTACGGCCCAGTGCTAGAGGCAGACTAACTGAACGGTGGTGTTGCTGCTGGTGTCTCTCTAGACTGTATGGGTGGTGTACGGCCCAGTGCTAGAGGCAGACTAACTGAACGGTGGTGTTGTTGCTGGTGTCTCTCTAGACTTTATGGGTGGTAGCTGTACCAGTGTGTACGGCCCAGTGCTAGAGGCAGACGCCCCACGTAGTAAAGGAATCTCGCCAGGGTGCACTGGCTCCAAGTTCAAGTTCATAAAAGTCCGTCCACGACTCTTACTTTGTCTTTGACGGTTGAGAGGTGAATCTACTGTTAGTTGTCCAATGTTACAAGATACACGATCACTTGCCGAGTGTTTTCTTACGCGTGCAGCTATGACTTCCCTGGTAGTTAAAGGTCTTCCATCACCACTATTATCGGCGCAACTCTCGGGTGAACATAATGTATATTTTCTAGAGGTCAATTTCCTGGGCAAGAACTGTTGCTGTGCCGGCCATGAGGAATTAAGCGGACTTGAGTTGAGAGTTTCAAGTGAATAATGTTGAGTGTTTCTATAGGGTGTAGGGGACATAGGACGGGTATCACTGGAACTTCGCATCCGGGGATCCTTGCGATCATCTCTCGGTTCGTAACTACCTTTCCTCTGAGATTTTCTCGAAAGCGGTCTTCCCAATGGGGGTCGTGGCGCAAGAACTCGTCCATCTTGCAGGTTTCTCAGCCCAGTAACACGATCTCTTAACGAGGGATCGGTATGCCGAGATTTCTCGGACAGTTTGTCTTGATTGTCATTAATAGTAAACGTTGAATCGATAAGATCAATAGTGTCATCATCCACAAGTTTTAACTGTACTTGAGATGTCTGCAGTGATTCCTGGTCGCGTACAAAACGCAACACTAAATCACGTTTCGCTTCTCCGACATCAGCATTACTTTCCAGCTCAGCCAAAGCAGCATTGCTTGTCATGTTGAAACCATTGACTTACTGGTGATGTCTGGAGATGGAATAAACTTCTCTTGTACAATTGTTTTCACTTTGGAAATGTCGTTTTGTATTCAATGTAATTGCGGCCAGCACACTTCATTAGTTTTCTTCATGAAATCAGTTCCCCATCGTAATATCTTTACCAATATCTAGTACCATTCATGATGTACCCATTCCAACCAAAACCCATTGAACAAGACGAAGAAGAACGATAAAACAAGCTGGTCTGTTCCCTAAGCAACCTGTGTTGTTATGATGGTCGCTAAAGACGTGATAGTCAATGCTGATTGGATAACCACCAGTCAATATAAACCATTATGCATGTTAATGAAATGACCCAAGCAAATCGATTCAAAGGACCGTTACTTGTCCTTTGCAATCAATCACTACCTATTATTCTGTTATTAACTTAGCTTTACTTGTAAGTGAATTCAGTATTCATGATGTTATTATTCATGATTTTATTCAATAAAGTTGTTGTGTATGTCTATGATGAAAGCACAGGATGGTGCTGTCTGTGGTGCTGAAACATGTCTGCAAAAATTAAAAGTGTTCTTTTCTTAAAATTGTAATTACATATATCTAGACAATACTTGAGATATTCTCCGCTAAAAGACTTCAAATAACTTCTGGGCGGGAATATAAGCGATGGAGATTCCAATCAGTGTTAATTGAATTTTAATGAACCTTATGTCGGTCAATATGTGTGAACGGTTAAAACTTATTAAATATTCACAACAGCATAAAACACCTTGACCAACAATCCCTAGGGGTCCCTGGCACAGTCGTAATGTTTGTAACGTTATCGCATCTAAACACCTTGACCAACAATCCCTAGGGGTCCCTGGCACAGTCGTAATGTTTGTAACGTTATCGTACGTAAACCTTGACCAACAATCCCTAGGGGTCCCTGGCACAGTCGTAATGTTTGTAACGTTATCGCATCTCAACACCTTGACCGTCGACAATCCCTAGGGGTCCCTGGCACAGTCGTAATGTTTGTAACGTTATCGTATGTAAACCTTGACCGACAATCCCTAGAGGTCCCTGGCATAGTCGTAATGTTTGTAACGTTATCGTATGTAAACCTTGACCGTCGACAATCCCTAGGGGTCCCTGGCACAGTCGTAATGTTTGTAACGTTATCGTATCTTACAATGTAAACCTTGACCGACAATCCCTAGGGGTCCCTGGCACAGTCGTAATGTTTGTACCAGTCTCGTCGATGGGGAGGGAACCCATAGGTCTACCAGTCTCGTCGATGGGGAGGGAACCCGTAGGTCTACCAGTCTCGTCGATGGGGAGGGAACCCGTAGGTCTACCAGTCTCGTCGATGGGGAGGGTACCCATAGGTCTACCAGTCTCGTCGATGGGGAGGGTACCCATAGGTCTACCAGTCTCGTCGATGGGGAGGGAACCCGTAGGTCTACCAGTCTCGTCGATGGGAGGGTACCCGTAGGTCTACCAGTCTCGTCGTCGATGGGAGGGTACCCGTAGGTCTACCAGTCTCGTCGATGGGAGGGTACCCATAGGTCTACCAGTCTCGTCGATGGGGAGGGTACCCATAGGTCTACCAGTCTCGTCGATGGGAGGGTACCCGTAGGTCTACCAGTCTCGTCGATGGGAGGGTACCCATAGGTCTACCAGTCTCGTCGATGGGGAGGGTACCCATAGGTCTACCAGTCTCGTCGATGGGGAGGGTACCCATAGGTCTACCAGTCTCGTCGATAGGGAGGGTACCCATAGGTCTACCAGTCTCGTCGATGGGAGGGTACCCATAGGTCTACCAGTCTCGTCGATGGGGAGGGTACCCGTAGGTCTACCAGTCTCGTCGATGGGAGGGTACCCATAGGTCTACCAGTCTCGTCGATGGGGAGGGTACCCATAGGTCTACCAGTCTCGTCGATGGGGAGGGTACCCATAGGTCTACCAGTCTCGTCGATGGGGAGGGAACCCATAGGTCTACCAGTCTCGTCGATGGGGAGGGAACCCGTAGGTCTACCAGTCTCGTCGATGGGGAGGGTACCCATAGGTCTACCAGTCTCGTCGATGGGAGGGTACCCATAGGTCTACCAGTCTCGTCGATGGGAGGGTACCCATAGGTCTACCAGTCTCGTCGATGGGAGGGTACCCATAGGTCTACCAGTCTCGTCGATGGGAGGGTACCCATAGGTCTACCAGTCTCGTCGATGGGGAGGGTACCCATAGGCCTACCAGTCTCGTCGATGGGAGGGTACCCATAGGCCTACCAGTCTCGTCGATGGGGAGGGTACCCATAGGTCTACCAGTCTCGTCGATGGGAGGGTACCCATAGGCCTACCAGTCTCGTCGATGGGGAGGGTACCCATAGGCCTACCAGTCTCGTCGATGGGAGGGTACCCATAGGTCTACCAGTCTCGTCGATGGGGAGGGTACCCATAGGTCTACCAGTCTCGTCGATGGGGAGGGTACCCATAGGCCTACCAGTCTCGTCGATGGGAGGGTACCCATAGGTCTACCAGTCTCGTCGATGGGAGGGTACCCATAGGTCTACCAGTCTCGTCGATGGGAGGGTACCCATAGGTCTACCAGTCTCGTCGATGGGGAGGGTACCCATAGGCCTACCAGTCTCGTCGATGGGAGGGTACCCATAGGCCTACCAGTCTCGTCGATGGGGAGGGTACCCATAGGTCTACCAGTCTCGTCGATGGGAGGGTACCCATAGGCCTACCAGTCTCGTCGATGGGGAGGGTACCCATAGGCCTACCAGTCTCGTCGATGGGAGGGTACCCATAGGTCTACCAGTCTCGTCGATGGGGAGGGTACCCATAGGTCTACCAGTCTCGTCGATGGGGAGGGTACCCATAGGCCTACCAGTCTCGTCGATGGGAGGGTACCCATAGGTCTACCAGTCTCGTCGATGGGAGGGTACCCATAGGTCTACCAGTCTCGTCGATGGGGAGGGTACCCATAGGTCTACCAGTCTCGGCATCTCCTATCACCTTTCTATCCGACGCGGACCTTTTTTCATATAGAGTTTTCCGATTTACGGTGCTGAGCGGGAACGGAATCGTTGTCCGCCACAGTTGTCACGTTAATAATGGCAAAAGTCTTGAAAGGACTTGAGAAGCTATCTTTTAACACAAATGCACTCGTAATGTTTTAGAGTTTTACATTTTTACATTATTATTGTTATTTGCATATTTTGATTTGTAAGTTACATTGAAAAGCCAGTTTTGGAGTTGTAATAAAGTTATTATATTATTGTTATTATTATTGTTATTATTATTATTATTATTATTATTATTATTGTTATTATTGTTATTGTTATTATTATTATTATTATTATTGTTATTATTATTATTGTTATTATTATGTTGTTGTTGTGTTTTCGCTAAATCTAATTGTTATGCTGTATGACCGACAATCGCTATTTTTTTTTAAACTTGATAACGGTCGATCTGAATTGGATGGTCTGAAACTTTTAAATTCCCATTAATCCTCCACTATATCTTGTTCGAACACCAAGCATTATTCCAAGCTCGAGTCGAATGAATGAATTTCGCATGTTACTAAAGGTGCAGTAATACGGGCCACAAAATGGTGCAACTTGTCGCGCAACATTGTTGCGTAGCAAGTTGCAGAGCAACGGTTTCTCGTATTACCATCGTTCGCGGCAACTTGTCGCGCAACACATTTTCGTGTTGCAGGTTGCAAAACTTTGTTGCGCAAAGTAGAAGCTCTTTCTAAATATTATTATTATTATTATTATTCTACTTCATGCAACAAAGGAAAATTTAATTTGTTGCACGACAAGTTGCGCGAACGATAGTAATACGAGAAACATTGCTCTGCAACTTGCTACGCAACAATCTGAGCAATATTTAATTGCGCGACAAGTTGAACGATTTTGTTGCTCGTATTACCACACCTTAAAGAAAGAAACTCAGTTTCCCATAATTCGTCTTGATCTAAGATCATCCATTTCACATCGCCCGTTGTCAACGTGTTTTGAAACAAGGTGACGTATAGGCCATGGGTTCAAATCTAAAGTGAAACACTACCTAATAGATTTACCGGCTTTGTTGACATGTAGTCTGCACACTATGATCAGTCCTGTTTTTTAAGTTATGTGATAGATTGAACATCACATACCGTACATAGCAAGACCAACTAAACTAACTAGAGACGCAATATCAGACATGAAGAGTATTAATTAGCGTCTACTATTATGATTTATTGATGATCTTTCTATAGCAATACTTCTAACGAACTTGTAATGAGCTCACTAACTAAAAGACTAATCCGTAGCAACACGACGGGCAGGTTACAAACCTTGGTTTTAGTTCTTCAATAAAGAACTAGATCAGCAACGTATTAGCATACAATCGTGAATGTCAAACCAGCGACCCTATGCAAACACACATCTACATAACACAACACTACAGCTGTGCAAGTACACGCAAATACTGTACAAGATAACAGAGATTCGCTGGGCCAAACAACATGTATACAATTGCTGAAGAAGATAGCTTTTTACCAGCGATAATCAGTAGCAATCCCACTAAACAACTGGCACAAATACGTGGATACTACGAACAGCAAAAGCTACGACAACTTTACCTAGCGAGGGACATGGATGACATTCGCATGGCTTACTCTCTTAGAATTTGTCAAGAAAGACGAGTGAGAAAATCGCTCTGGGAATTGGATAACAGAAAGAGACGGCTTATGTTGCAGATTACCAACAGTAAGCCGAGTCCTTACACGAGTAGTGTAACGTCTAAATCTACTCGACACCGAAAACACGAGAGGAAAGAAAGACGTAAAACTGAGAAAGACATTAAAACTCCTGCTCCAAGTCGACTACCCACTGCAGCTGAACCTAGTAGTCGACTACAAACCGCTGTAAGTACAACAACACATGACATATCGACACCAGTAAAGAACAATGCGAAAAGAAAACTAAGAGATAATAAACGGCAGAGTTATAAGCCCGAAATACCACGATATCTACTGTGTTAGTATGGAATAGAAAAAGATTATTGATTCCAGTCACTCTAGTTTGGAGAGCCATTCAATATGAACTATTGAAAACGTGAAAACACAGAGAGTCTATGGATGATAATTATACATTGAGGTAAATCCACTCAGTCAACAAGGCACATGGAAAAATTAAGACTTAAAGCGGATTTTCTAGAATTTGACTTTCAATTAAAGAAGAAAAACATTGTACGTAAATAGAAACAACAGGAAGCACATAATCGTTATTAATAAACCAACTAGGTATTGAAAGTAAAGAGAGGAAATACGGTTACTATGATCTCCAAGACGTTAGCGACCGTCAACAAACAAGACACTCTTGATAGACACTGCCGCCGCGGTCTAAAAGCAGATATCGATTTTACTTACGAATATTGTTACAATTTGTAGAAAAGCCATTTAGTGGTAAGATCAAAGATTCGATACCGATTACAGTAGAGTATATATTACATAGATATTGGCTGATACGATGAAACACACTCTTCAAAAAGACATGAACAGAAGATAAAAAATAAAAAATAAAAAAATACCTGTGTGTTGCTACAATATGCAAACAATCTTCTGTGCGTTAATTGTTTGGAAAAGCTATTAAAAACATCTTCTATGCAGTACGTTTTGGGAATAATATATTTAAAAAATACAGTATTTTGTACAGTTGTCACGTGATTGTGGTTTAGCGAGGATCGCGTGACCAATGCTCCGTTAGTCACGTGACCTGAGTTATTTTCCAGCGAAATGAAATAATAGACACTGAGAAACAAAACTATCCATCTTTTACCATGCACAGCCTGGCACTACTGCATGGTATATAGTACAGGAGAATATACACAATAAACTCGCATAAGACGTTTGTCTCTGGTATATTTAACAATACCGTAATTATTATATAATATTATTATTATTAACCAACATTTCCACACTTCGATTTAAAACGTTTTTTCTCACAAGGAATTAATCCAGAGAGAAAATCTTTTCACTAGAAATAACCATGACCAACAAGCTAGTATTATATACAGCTTACCATAGCAATGGGTGTCTACATGCTTACTATTAACACTAACACATTAAAGCTTTTGTAGAAGGTCTTGCGCTTCGCTGAGTGATTTCTCATCCTAATAATTACAGACACAATACACAATGGTGAGTATATATTAACATTTGCTGCTATGTGATTGTTGAAGCCCAATAATGTTCATTTATAATAAGTAAATATTTGTATCAGCAACCTGAAATTTATTTGTGAAAGACTGGGTGTTTTTCCTTGGCAAAACTGTTCTACCCCTCCCCCCGCCTCCCAAAAGACTGGGTGTTTTTCCTTGGCAAAACTGTTCTACCCCCAAAAAGACTGGGTGTTTTTCCTTGGCAACACTGTTCTACCCCCAAAAAGACTGGGTGTTTTTGCTTGGCAAAACTGTTCTACTACCCCCCCCCCCCCCCCCCTAGCCCCCCCCCCCCGCCCCCCTCCCCCCGCCTCCCAAAAGACTGGGTGTTTTTCCTTGGCAAAACTGTTCTATCCCCCCCCCCCCCCCCCCCCCCCCCCTAGCCCCCTCCCCCCGCCTCCCAAAAGACTGGGTGGTTTTCCTTGGCAAAACTGTTCTACCCCCAAAAAGACTGGGTGTTTTTGCTTGGTAAAACTGTGCTATCCTCCAAAAAAAGTCCTCTAAAAAGTTCATAATCCAAAAATAGTCCAACAATAGGCTTTGGACAATATTCCTCTGAGAGCAGACTTACATCTTCAGACTTGGGACTCATGCTAATGACTTTTTGTAGCCAGCCTTTACATTCATTGTACTGACTTTGTTCATAATAACACTGTTGATGAGATCAAGCAACAACTATAATTACACAACACTCATTATATATATTAGTCTAAGCTGGCAGCACTGACTACTTTTTATTTCCATCTGTCTATTTTTACATGTTTATTTGAAGACGTTTTTAAAATTAAAATTAAAATTAAAATTAAAATTAAATTAAAATTAAAATTAAAATTAAAATTAAAATTAAAATTAAAATTAAAATTAAAATTAAAATTAAAATTAAAATTAAAATTAAAAAATTAAAATTAAAATTAAAATTAAAATTAAAATTAAAATTAAAATTAAAATTAAAATTAAAATTAAAATTAAAATTAAAATTTAAAATTAAAATTAAAATTAAAATTAAAATTAAAATTAAAATTAAAATTAAAATTAAAATTAAAATTAAAATTAAAATTAAAATTAAAATTAAAATTAAAATTAAAATTAAAATACTCCAGTAGGACTGTCTGCCTACAACTGCACAGCTACACAAAATACATACATGTACACTGTCTGTACAACAAAGACAGCATTATCCAATAGTATTTAGTACTAGGAAAGGAGGTCATGTAGCATACAACAGATAGAAATTGAGGGAAAGTTAAAGTGCTATAAACCCTCCAAGGATTGTCAGTTCAAATCCGGTCAGGGTTAGACATAGTTTCTCTTTCTCTGTTCTTGCTAGGGCTAATGCTTAGAAGAACTTTATGGGTATCTTTATAGCACTATTCCAATAGTACTCAACATAACAATAATGTGGTCATATTCACCTTAGCAATCCAAAACGAATTTGTCAACCAAAATCCAGGGTCTAAATTTTCTGCCTGTAAAAAAAACAAAACCAAGAAAAAGGTGAAAAAACACATGACATGATTAATTCAACAAATACATGTTCAGTTGATGTACCTTGAGAAAGTTTCCTAGAGCTTCTTCTATTGTGGAAGTTGGAGGCTCAGCAATGAATGCTGCTGCTGCTCGTCTTTGCCACCAAGGAAGCTGACTTACCTACAAATATGATAATAATTATGATATAAACACACCTTAAACCCTCCAGTAGACCCTCCTGTAAGTAGACCCTCCTGTACATAGACCCCCCTGTACATAGACCCTCCTGTAAGTAGACCCTCCAGTAAGTAGACCCTCCTGTACATAGACCCTCCTGTAACTTCATGTAGACCCTCCTACAAGTTGACCCTCCTACAAGTTGACCCTCCTACAAGTTGACCCTCCTACAAGTTGACCCTCCTACAAGTTGACCCTCCTACAAGTTGACCCTCCTACAAGTTGACCCTCCTACAAGTTGACCCTCCTACAAGTTGACCCACCTACAAGTTGACCCTCCTATGCGTTACTCCTCCTATAAGTGTACCCTCCTATACGTTACTCCTCCTATAAGTGTACCCTCCTATACGTTACTCCTCCTATAAGTGTATCCTCCCTCCTATACGTTACTCCTCCTATAAGTGTATCCTCCCTCCTATACGTTACTCCTCCTATAAGTGTACCCTCCTATACGTTACTCCTCCTATAAGTGTACCCTCTTATACATTACTCCTCCTATAAGTGTACCCTCCTATACGTTACTCCTCCTATAAGTGTACCCTCCTACAAGTGCATTCCACAAGTATCAACAAAAAATACCTCATAGCACCATCTTCCCAGTAAATGATATGATGATGGATCTCTGTCATTCAATTCTATTGCCTTGGAAATATGACTCTAAACAGTAGACATAAAGAATAACTATAGATGGTAATCAATCATGCTTTGAAGTACTGTAAGTAGGATGACAGACCTTGTATTTAAACCCCAGTAAGATCCTGTCCTGTGTACTTTCATAGTCTGCAGTACTTCCTAGTAATAATGCATACCTAAAACAAGGTAGTAAGACCTGTTACTCATAGACGGCTCATATAAATACAAAATGTAGATACTTGGTAATGAATGGATATATCAGTGATGGGTGGATCGATATCAGTGATGGGTAGATAGATGGATGCATGGATAGATAATGGATAGATGGACGCATGGATAGATGGATGGATGGATAGATGGATAGATGGATGGATAGATACAATGTAATGGATAGATGTGTGGATGGATAATGGATAGATGGATGGATGGATAGATGGGTGGATGACTGGATAGATAATGGATAGATAGATGGATGGATGGATGGATGGATGACTGCATAGATGGATGGATGGATGGATGGATGGATGGATGGATTGATGGATGGATGGATGGATGGATGGATGGATGGATGGATGGATGGATGGATGGATGGATGGATGGATGGATGGATGGATGGATGGACAAGGCTCAGTATTCAGATGGGTTACCATTTGTGTGCATTAGCAATCTTGCTGCCAACTTCAACAGATTTCTGAGCAACTGCTAAACCTACACAAACAGATCAAATAAGACATTTTAATCTACAAAGAGCAGTCAGAGCAGTCCGTCTCTACCTTTGTATAAGAAATTCTTCTTCTCTTCAAGGAATCCTTCTTTGCCTTGTTCTGAAGCGACTTCGTAAAATGACTTTCCTAATCTCCATAAAAGTTCACCACTGTTTGGATGCTATGAATGAAACAAGCGGATCTCACATTTGAAATAGTTATAAATACATTCAACTTTGGCAGGAGCCCATAAGTAGGAGCATCCATGTAGTATGCAGTATTAAAATCTGTCACAGCGTTTGAACAAGTTTGGCTATTTTTAGAACACCACTGTTGCTGTAATTTAATGAGTTGCGGCAAATTAAATGAATTGCAGCATTAGAAATAAAACAAGTTGCAACAAATAAAATGAGTTGCAACAAATAAAACGACTTGCTGCAAATAAAACGACTTGCTGCAAATAAAATGACTTGCTGCAAATAAAACTGGAAGTACACAGTGATTGGTCAATTTCGAGAAATCATGTTCTAAAAATAGCCAAACTTGTTCAAACGCCGTGACATAGACCCAATATGTAGCATGGATGCTCCTACAGTTTATGGGCTCCTGACTTTGGCCCTGTCAACAAGAAATCATGAAATTACTTTGTACAATGGTTTGAATTGTAAGCATTAAAATGTATAGCCTTGATGTATTGTTTTGTCATTTATATCAGTCATACAAGTTACCTTTCTTATAGCGTTTTCAAGGAATTGATGTACTTTATTTGTATTTCTTTCATCATTTTTCTCCTCACTAAGAATCTCTACTTCTCGTATTACAGACTTGATATCATCATCTGGTGAACTAAAAAACATTTCAACCATCAATAATTACACTGTATTATACCAAGACAATACAACATCATAGAAAACCTCCCTATCATTACTGTAAGTACAATTGAACCTCCCGTAAGCTGCCACCCAAAATATCAAGCTTTGTGGTCACTTACGAGAGGTTCCAACTGTGGTAATTTGACTTGGAACTGAACTTTTAGTATGCTGGTCGCTTAGGAGAGGTGGTCGCTTATGAGAGGTTCAACTGTATTATAACCCTCAACTGTCATAAGACATGACTTATTCTCTTAGTGCAAGATGGTTATCAATATAATAATAGTGTTACCAAGCAGACCAGAATATGCAGAAGCTGTTTAACAGTCATAATTATAGGCTTGCACTTTAATGGTATTGTAATGACAGATCACTTGTCTCTGAGTACAGCCCAGAAAATTACAACACTCTCAGCCAAACTCCAATCTAGATGGCCACCAATCAAACTAGTTTAATACTGGGATTGGTTTAAGTCTGGACACACCCATGCTGTTTGATTGACATCTAATTATTTTCCAACCCAGGGGCGGATCTAGAGATTTTCAAAGGGGGGGGGGGGGGGGGGGGGGGGCACCAATAAGGGGCCGGAAGGCCCTTCTTCTAGGGGAGTATGAAAAAAAAATTAAATCTAGAAGCTCGAAAAGGGCAATTTCTATCCATTCTGGGCATCAAATGGTGGGGAATAAACCACAGAACCGGCAGCTTTTACTTCCGGTCTATCGCGCATGTAAGGCTAGGGTCAAACGTCGAACCTGTCATGTGCCATACCTAATTGTTGAATTAAGTTCTACAAAAGAGCGGCGTCTGACTCAGTTTGGTGCAGCAGATTCTATTTGGTTCGACAGCGGAATAAATTCGTCAGGGCCTGTTGCACTATGCAACACTAGAGCGACAAATGAGTCAGACGGCGATGTGCCGAACTAATAAAGTTTCCCACAATTCTCCAGTACGTTCTTCTGCGCATGCTCAACTATACTTTCATTTGGATTTGTTTTTAAAATTGCGACTGAATTTATAGTTCGACGTTTGACTCAACTGCACATGACGGGTTCGATGTTTGACCCTAGCCTAAGAAGAACGGTTGTTTTTCATTCTAAAATAAATTTCCACTACTCAAAAAGTGCAACCTTCAGCACATCATGTCTGGTTGCAGGGGTGGATCCAAGGGGGGGCACCGGCCCCCATCCCCATGCCCCCCCTTGGATCCGCCCCTGCAACCAGACATGATGTGCTGAAGGTTGCACTTCAATGCTAATAGTTGAATGAACACATTAAGGAATGGTCAACGCTTAGCGTGCGTCCATCGAGTTATGGAGCACGCGGGAATTTGGGAGAGCACGAGAGAAGCGTAAGAGTTGCTCGAGGCGTAGCCGAGAGCAACTCTAGCTTCACGATACCTATGTTATAATTATAATTATTCACATTAATAGGTGTAGTAAACCCATAAGAATACCTTATGACTTGTTCCACTTCTATAAGCTTTAAACTAGTGGCAGCAATCTCTTCTTCTTGGTTAAAATCATAAAACTCCTCATCTTCATCAGAATTAATAGATAGTAAATCCTTCAATGAATTAGTACTGTATTGGTTGTTAGTGAGTCTAGTTTCTTTGACTGGAACAACACGTACTTCTTGTCGTCGTGTTAAGCTTATAACTGAACGAAGTTCCTTCATTTCGTTGGTTAATTCTTGCATACAAACAACCATTTCCTTGTCTAGGGGCTTTGTTCTTGTAATATTCCTAACAATAAGTAATCCTGTACCTACTCCAATACCTATCCCTAGCCCTATGGTTGTCCCTAAGAAGATATTTCTTCCCAAAGAAGATAAACCAACTTCTGACTGAAGACCACAAGACGCCATTTTGAACTACACACAGGGAACCCAACATCGAGGCAAATCAATGCAGGGAAACGAGGCTCTGGCAAGAATCGAAGCTAAGGATCGATCAAGATGGCTTATTTACTTATTTCATCGAAAATCAAACTGGTATCAACCAATAACTTTATTATTGAGTCCAAGTGTAAGCGAGTATCTAATGATGATATGTGTTTGTAGGAAGAAGGGCCAACATACTGTGGTGATGAATGGAGCGATGTTCATATTATGAATCACCTTGGGGCAGAGCTCACGCATGAATTTGGGAATACCTAGTAAGTCATTATTACCAAAAAACTGTGTTACTTGATTGATTATTAACGTTGTTTTGTGTCAACAGTAAATGTTACATCGTTAGCGATCCGCCTAGAATTGTACTGAACACGTTAGAGAAATTGGGCTTCAAAATAGTTACTTCTACTGGTATTGGACAGACGATTGTATGGACTCTACATAGACCTTTAAAATAAAGATATTCTTAACCAGACAACACCGGGCTTTCTAACCAACTAAGGTATACAGTGTACTTACTTGATTAAAATTCTGTTAGTTTGTATAAAATACCATTTTGTATTATTATGCAGATTTCGTCACAGCCAGTGAACATTGTTCAACCAGCGCGTAGCCTGCGTAGCAAGCGTTTTTTAGGCCGCGCGGAAGAGTTTTCGTTTATTGGCCGTGCGAAAGTTGGGGAGAGAGCAAAAAGGGGAAGGAGGGGAAGGAGGGGGAGGGGGAAGGGCGGAAAGGAACTTCCCCCTCCCCCTCCTTCCCCTTTTTGCTCTCGCCCAACTTTCACGCAGCCAAGAAACGAAAAAGCTTCCACGCGGCCTAAAAAATGCTTGCTACGCAGGCTAACCAGCATGCAGCCGATATTCTCCTCTGAACCTTTATCGAAACGCGCATGGCAAAGAGATCTGGGTCAAAGCCGAAATAGGAAATAAAAGTGAGATCCACTTTTCACAGTCTTTGAAGATCTATAAATAAGAATTCTTTGGCACACTGTTTTAAAAAGAAATATATAATAAATTGTGAAAAGTGGGTTCAGCTCTGGACTACAGTGGAACCACTGTAATAGAGGTGTAAACGGCAATGAGAAAGCACTCTTTTGGACATTGACCACTGGCCACTAAAGAGAGGCTGGTCGCTTAATAGAGGTTCCGCTGTATTTGGATTCAAGATTGTGGTATATATAGGGGAATCCCCCTTTGGCCAGACACCAGTTGTTCAGAGTGGATAGCACTATCCATTGGTGATAAATCCTTATCCAGTGGATACATTTACTGGATAATAGCATCACCTTATTCACTTGATAAGGATTTAGCCAACAGCCTGGCAGTGTTTTCCACTCTTAAATCAACCAAGCCCAGCCCAACCAAGCCCAGCTAGTGGGCAGATAACATAGCTCTCTCTCTCCAGTCCTCATTCCCATCACTAGATCTTCTTCCACTCATTTCCACTCTACTCTGTGACTGCTCCTTTTCCCTTCATCTCCCCTCCCATCTCTTTCAGTCACAGGCAGCCCCATTGCTTCCGAGGCTACTAAATAATAAATAAAAATATATTGGCATCTTTTTGATGGGTTTCCTGTGGTAGAGCACGTGGGCATGTGCAATATAATACATATTATGTTGGGTTCCCTGTGTTGAGTAACGTATAATGTTGGGCTCCCTGTAATATATTTTTATTTATCATTTAGTAGCTTCAGAAGCAATGGTTGGGCTGCCTACGTGTTTCAGTATGTGAAACTGAACTGATGCGCCTTTCTATTTGCAGGTTTTATTTAAGGAGAAGAATCATAATTATGGATCATCCCATTTGATTGTGCATTAGTATGTGAAGTGTACAGTCATTTCTCTACTAATGGGCTCTTGCATCCATCTCTAGTATCCCTGTTATATTTTAATATTGTGTACTGTGTACAATAATAATAGGGAGCTTTAGCTTTACAAAATCTATGATGGCGACGTCAACCAGAAGTGTAAATAACTTCTGTTTGGAGTTTCAAACCTTCATAGTTGGTATTCCCTGTGGATGAAGTAACCTCACAGGCTTAGGTTTGAACTAAATCTCTAATGACGAAACCCTGAACAGAAGTTATTTTCACTTCCGGTTGAAGTCGTCGTCATAGATTTTAGATTTTGTAAAGCTAAAGCTCCCTAATGAAAAGAATCAATTCAATTTAGCTTTCTCTAACTTACTAGAGAGACAGCTAGTAACTCTTTTACATATTAATTATTGTTGTTGAATTAAAGGACCTTCCTCTATGACACAGAATAACTCAAGCTTCTTGATAAAACTTAATTTTGTGAATTACAATCAGGCAAATGATATGAACCCTAGTATGTTTTAGAAAATAAAAGTTATTACAATCAGGCAAATGATATGAACCCTAGTATGTTTTAGGAAGTTATTACATGTTAAATTCTGTTTGTTTATTGAAGAATTCCATTGAATGAAGTTGTGCGAGTTGGATCTTAGCAGCAAAAAGTTCATAAATGGATATTTTACAAGTGCTTTTTGAAGCTGTTTTCCCTGCACTGGACTTGATTGACATATTGGTACCGGTAGTTGATTTATAATAAAACAATTAGACAACTAGCCCTCACTGTCTATGAGCTGTGATAGTCAACTCGGGCTTCTCCCTCATTGACTATCTGCTTATAGATAACTCACCCTCATTGTCTATGAGCTGAGATAGTCATTGACTATCTGCTTATAGATAACTCACCCTCATTGTCTATGAGCTGAGATAGTCAACTCGGGTTTCTCCCTCATTGACTATCTGCTTATAGATAACTCGCCCTCATTGTCTAATTGTTAATCAATACACCCTAATACCATTGTGTTCTTTTGTTTTCATTTGACTATATTACACACTAACTAATAGTTTCACAGGTTTATTAAAATCATTCCAATATACAAATAATATATACAAATTATTGATTATCTTCATTTTCCATTTCTTCAATTAAGCGTTTCCTTTCCTGCGCTTGTCTTAATCTCATTAGGGTGATACCTTCATAGTCTCTGTCTGATACAGTAGAGTAACTAGTAGGTATACTTTCTATTGGTGATGGATGTGTGGTAGTACTTTGTTGTGCTGATTCTGTTGGGTCTTCAAGCCATGAGATATTGAGAGGATTGTCTGTTTTGCCAAATTCATTCATCAAAGTCATTTTCTAAGGAAGAGAAGTTTCAGGATTTGGAACGAATTAGAAGCTTTCAATAAAACAACAAGAGAGTGAGTTGATACATACTGCACTTTGGACACAGGCAAACTCTACTATGGCACTGCCTTTCTTTTTATTAGACACGATAACATGAGTGACGTCTCCATACTATCAATGAGAAAATAGAAAAGAGTTAATGTTTACAATCATATTAGGGAGTGCAGACACTAGTTCCAGGCTAAATACAAAGTAAAAAGAAAAGGTTTGATGCTGCTTGATTGATTTCTCACTAATAGAAATGTTTTGGTCTTGTTTGACAGGAATAGTGACAGTGCACTGCACTCTATCAATTTGTTAAAGGGCAAGTTGCATGGAAAATTTTTTTTTCTAAAAATGATTTGTTTAGTATGATATAATAAAGGTAATATACTATAACTAAACTTATTTGCAAGAAAATCTATTTTCAAGAACAAATTTATTTTCTGAAGTTTCACTAATCAGAATTCGAATTTCCCGCTCGTGTAACGTCATGGGGGTCCAGTATCACCCTTATTGCTCTCTTCAGACTCACGTTAACCCTCTATGATTTCTAAATCGTTTCCCAAATAAAGACTTTCGAGTGAACTCGGACTTGAAGACTCGTCCGCCATGTTAACTTCAAGCCGGCTGCGTTCAGTACGTTGGATTGACCCCCATGACGTCACTTCCGCTTCTTGCTGGTTTTCTCGATTTCCGTTTTTACGATGCTTTTTCGATTATTTCCAAAAGAGTATTCAAGTTATTATTTTAACTATTTATTAGTGAGACCAATTACTATCATTTGATATAATTTCCAGCTTTTTGACAACACTCATGAAACTTGCCCTTTAACATTACCTTTTACACAATTTATAGTACCTTTTTAAATAACTTAGTTAATAATTCACTTGTGTATCCACCATTGCTTTCATCATTCTTTTTGCTCTTCCATTTAACCTTGAATAAAGATTCAAGTTCAACAATATTAGTACAGCACTTGTGGGAGTAGCCAGACCTAGAATAAGAGGGGGGTTCAAGCCTAAAGCAATCAGTCCTGTGTATTTCAAGCTTCCTTGTAAAGTCATTTTCAACACCCCTCCCCCTCCCCAATGCTCTGCCACTGCAACTCTGACATCTGTCATACACATGTGATCATAATGTACAGATATACAGATATGTTGGTTATCCATCATACATATGTACCTTTAGTTTAGGAGTGTGATTATAATGTACAGGATATGTTGGTAGTTGTTTTTCCTTCAGTTGGGTTCTCATAATCTCTTGTTGATCTCTTAATAACTGTGATCCTTCCTCTCTTAGTCTCTCAATCTGTAGATATTGATAAATTGACTTCATATACTGTACATGTACATGTATGTGTAATACCTAAACAAGCCAACAGGCTGTAACAGTGTACCAGTGTAGTGTACCAGTGTACATTTTTGTAGTGTACCAGTGTAGTGTACCAGTGTAGTGTAACAGTGTAGTGTACCAGTGTAGTGTACCAGTGTAGTGTACCAGTGTAGTGTACCAGTGTAGTGTACCAGTGTAGTGTAACAGTGTAGTGTACCAGTGTAGTGTACCAGTGTAGTGTACCAGTGTAGTGTACCAGTGTAGTGTACCAGTCAGTACATGACATGTTTTTACCTCTGCTTTTAATCTTTTATCTGCAGCTTCTTTACTTTCTACATCATCTCTTGCTGCATTTTCTTGATGCTCAAGATCTGTTACAACAAACCATAGAAATACTGACTTCTCATGTAGAGAACAAAAAGAAAAAAGAACTACACACCTAACTTGAACTTCTTTCTTTTAGCATCGAGAGCCTGATTTCTTAGTCTTTGTCTTTCTTTTGCTTTTAAAGAAGCGTTTAAAGCAGCTCTTGCCTTGGCATCAGATAAAACCTCAAAGGCTTTAGTCAACTCATGGAAGATGGCAGCTGACAAAAGAAAACATTAGTAAAACTAGTTAAATATACAAATATTATTACTCGGCCACAGTGCATGTAATGATGGAACAAAAGCTACAGTAGTGGGAGGTATGACAGAATCTATAAGCTACAACTGCATCAGTGGAAAAAGTATCAATGACATCTGCAACATCTTCATTTGTGATGCCTACTTGCACTCGGGGAAATATTGTGGTCAATAAAAGTTATTGTATTGTAATATCTAAATTTCATGGATGTTGTACTGGTCAAATACTCTCCAGTTATAAGATGATTCAGACACTACTGTGCTCCTTGACAATATCATTTTCAGGGGCGGATCTAGAGATTTTGAAAGAGGGGTGCACCACTAAGGGGGTGTGGGGATATGCCCCCTCAGAAAATTTTGAAATCTAGAAGCTCGAAAATGCAATTTCCATCCATTCTGGGCATCAAATGGTGGGGAGACGTGGGCGAATATGTATCGGGCCCAACTCAAAGGGGGGGACACTGGTCCCCCATGCCCCCCCCCCCCCCCCCTTGGATCCGCCCCTGCATTTACATTAGATTTAAGATCTATTTACTCAGGGTAAGCCTTGAATGCCAGAGAATAACCAGTAGAATTATAAAATATTGCTATTGTCCAATGTCAACACTTTTTCACATTCTTGTTGGTATTTGTGAATAACTTACATTCTGACTAACCCTGAGTACATGCGTCTTAAATGACTCAAAGCTGTCAGAGTATTGGTTCTTTGATCAATGTGATGCTAGACCATTTATTCAATGAAATTGCCTACACTAGAGTCTACAGTTGTTTACCCTGTTTACAAAGTCTCCAATGATGTAAGCTCGACTAAAGTGGGGAGGTACACTTCCATTTTGAAAGGATTTTGAAACTATAATTATATTCTCTTTAAAAAACCTCTGCCTATTCCATATTGATTGGATTTCCCTTGACACTTGACAGATGAAATACGTACATGTACGTACATGTAGTTACTACTAGTAGTATTACCATACGGTATTTAAGCTTATATTAAATATGCTTGACGATCACATAGATTCTAAAGAAGGGAGACGCGAGTCTTTACTATATTGATGGATTATAAGCTATTTGAACAACATAGTTAATGTCAGACCCCACGTACCAGCTGAAGGATCATCTGGGTTCTTGTCTGGATGACAAACCAGTGCTTTCTTGCGATAAGCTTTGGTTATCTATAAAACAAACAAAACGAATTGGTTAACTACTACTCTATTTACATGCATCTCGTTCACTGTTGGTTGTACGTACTTCTCTGTCAGTGCTTTCTTGAGTAACTCCCAAAACCTCATAGAAATTCTTTTTGTCCGCCATATTGAGCACCTCTAATGCGCATACTCACGACCGCTGTGCATTCAAACTGAGGTGCTCGTGATCACATTGCCAACTCGACAATGGATGTACTACTTGGAGAGGGTGTACGGGCTATTTTATGGCTACAAAATACCTTTGCTTCGTTAGCCAATGAGATGTTGTTTCTAAGTCACGTTGGAGATCCTAAGAACTCCTTCCTGTTCTATTTCCCTGTGACATATCACATGGATAAGGTGCTAGGTGTCATGGTTCTATGGGTTGCAGTGTTGTCTGAATGGATCAACCTTGTGCTAAAGTGGTATGGATACAGTGATTAGCCTTCTCTACTCCTTAAAGGCTTCCTGTGGCTAGGAGAGAGGAGAATGGGATTTCATTACCACAGGATACCCATCTACTGGAGTCCAGTCGATCTAGACTAGGCAGTAATGATGATGATGGTTAGTGGTAGAGCTGATGATGATGATTGTTGGTGATTATGATGGTCATGTATGATAATTGTGGATGCTGGTAAAGGTACATGTAGCTAGTACAGATGATGATTGTTGGTGATTATGATGGTCATGTATGATAATTGTGGATGATGGTAAAAGTACATGTAGCTAGTACAGATGATGATTGTTGGTGATGATGATGGTCATGTATGATAATGGTGGATGATGGTAAAGGTACATGTACCTGTAGTACAGATGATGATGATGATTGTTGGTGATGATGATGGTCATGTATGATAATTGTGGATGATGGTAAAGGTACATGTAGCTAGTACAGATGATGATTGTTGGTCATGATTATGATGGTCATGTATGATAATTGTGGATGATGGTAAAGGTACATGTAGCTAGTACAGATGATGATTGTTGGTGATGATGATGGTCATGTATGATAATGGTGGATGATGGTAAAGGTACATGTACCTATAGTACAGATGATGATGATTGTTGGTGATGATGATGGTCATGTATGATAATTGTGGATGATGGTAAAGGTACATGTACCTGTAGTACAGATGATGATGATGATTGTTGGTGATGATGATGGTCATGTATGATGATAATGGTGGATGATGGTAAAGGTACATGTAGCTATAGTACAGATGATGATGATTGTTGGTGATGATGATGGTCATGTATGATAATGGTGGATGATGGTAAAGATACATGTACCTGTAGTACAGATGATGATGATTGTTGGTGATGATGATGGTCATGCATGATGATAATTGTGGATGATGGTAAAGGTACATGTACCTATAGTACAGATGATGATGATTGTTGGTGATGATGATGATGGTCATGCATGATGATAATTGTGGATGATGGTAAAGGTACATGTACCTATAGTGGTACATGTACCTATAGTACAGATGATGATGATTGTTGGTGATGATGGTCATGCATGATGGTAAAGGTGGATGATGGTAAAGATACATGTACCTATAGTACAGATGATGATGATTGTTGGTGATGATGATGGTCATGCATGATGGTAAAGGTACATGTACCTATAGTACAGATGATGATTGTTGGTGATGACGATGGTCATGCATGATGATAATGGTGGATGATGGTAAAGATACATGTACCTATAGTACAGATGATGATGATTGTTGGTGATGATGATGGTCATGCATGATGGTAAAGGTACATGTACCTATAGTACAGATGATGATTGTTGGTGATGATGATGGTCATGCATGATGATAATGGTGGATGATGGTAAAGATACATTACATGTAGCTATAGTACAGATGATGATGATAATTGTTGGTGATGATGATGGTCATGCATGATGGTAAAGGTACATGTAGCTAGTACAGATGATGATTGTTGGTGATGATTTAAAAATGATGAAAATGTTTATACTACTGGTACTGATCATAGCGGTAACCCATAGACACCCACTAATATGAACATCCTGTTATTATGCATAGTATTGTTCATGATACATACAGCATACTCATATATTATGTACCTATGTTCATTCTTGCCAGGTTTTTACGAGGAGAACGGCCATATTGGTGGGTTAATGAAACAGACAAGTATAAAGACATTAAGCTCTCTCAGTATCCATTGACTTGTGAAACTGGTCCAGGTAAATGTTTCTGCTATTACCTTTTATCCTGTACTTGCATCAGTCAACTTCCCCTCCCCCCGCTAAGGTAGAGACGAGATGTTTTATATATGGAAATGGTTCATTCAGTGAGTGGATAACCTGTGGTTAGGGTGTTTGATTGAAAGCAATTAAATCAAGGGTGAGGAAGCAGCCCTAAGTGAGGCTTACACATAGCTTAGAGCGATGGGCCATCGTAGGTTATATACAGTCAATTCTCATAAAAAGTGATAACGAGAGTCCACAAGAGTTATTTTCAGTAAATCGTCTAGCTTTAGCTGGCTGGTGATCCAGCTCTTATGCAGCTCACAATTCCCTTTTCACACAGAAGAAACACCTAATAATATTGTGTTTTATGAATTGTAGGTTCACCATCTGGTCATGCTATGGTTACAACAGCTGTTCTATTCACCATGTTACCATTTATGTTAAAACAGATTGACCATCAACTTAAAACACCTTTACTATGTAGAATGTTCCGCTGTTTTGCATGGCTGTGCTTTGTTGTTATTGTATCACTAGTCTCACTATCCAGGATTTTTATAGCAACGCACTTTCCTCATCAAGTTATTGTAGGAGTTGTAGGAGGGATTGCTATTTCTTATGCAGCACAAAATCATTTACACACATTTATGCAAATGAATTGTAAGAAATGTATCATTGTTTCATACTTTCTTCTCCTGTCAACACTTGCAATTTATGCAATTCTGTCATATGCAATTTTTGACCCTTCTCAATCTGTTCAGAAAGCACAGAAATGGTGTGTTAATCCAGCCTACATCCACATTGAAACACGACCATTCTATGCTCTGGTAAGAGATGCTGGAGCAGTGTTTGGGATAGGACTGGCACACTGGCTCAATACCTGGCATGGATTAAACATACAAAGCAATATGTCAAAGAGTGTAGTAGTTGTAGAGATAATATTGTCTTTACTAATCATACAAGTTTTGAATGGGATCAATTTATCATTCAGTGCCGATGTATTCTCGTATTTATTGGCGTACTTTAAGAGTGTCTTCCTGGTTGTTCTGGTCATTTTTGGTGTCCCTGCCAGTGTAAAGTTTGTCAAACAGAGTTGTAAAAGCAAATCAAAGAGTTCTTAGTTTACTAAGAAAATATAGAATAACTGAACCACAAATAAATATTTGACGAGATGCTGAGTTGTCTTTCGCCGCATGTAACATTGCAACATAATCTGCATTTGACATGCTTTGCTACTCTTTGCTGCAGCAATAATGCTTTACTTTGCGCAACAATTTCGGCAACGCTGTTTTCGTGTCGCAACGATTACAAATGTAGGTGACCGTTTTCTTGAATAGTGAGACACTGTTCCATGTCAAGTTGCCTAGCAACGTAACACGGTCTTAAATAATCCCGTACCGCGTTACTATACCGCGAATAACTTGTACAAACTCCGCTCCTCCCAAAATAAAAATATAAAAATACACTTTTATATTTAAAGAATTCGCTGATTCCTGTGTTATATAAAAATGCGTACAACATCAACAAACTGCAAAGTGGGTATAATATAGTTATGGACTGACCACACCCACTCCCGCATTGGTGAAATTGATCCAATTTAGAACGGTGAAGAACAGAATGGGAGAAGGTGGGTGGCTAGAAACGTCAGTTTTCAGTTGCAATTCTGTAAGCGCAGCTTACCATTTCAGTTCAATGAGACCACAATTAATACATTCACACTACAGTGGAACCCCGGTATAACGGACACCCCGGTATAACGGACACCCCGGTATAACGGACACCCCGGTATAACGGACACCCCGGTATAACGGACACCCCGGTATAACGGACATACCGGTATAACGGACACCCCGGTATAACGGACATACCGGTATAACGGACACCCCGGTATAACGGACACCCCGGTATAACGGACACTAGTTTTATAGGTCCCGGCGGAAAGGTGATACATTTTCTGTTAAAAAGACCCGTTATAACGGACACCCGTTATAACGGACAACCGACACTTTCTTACAGCCCGAACAGGTAAAATTTAATACAAAATCAACCCCGTTATAACGGACAGTCTGAGCACAATCTTTCGTCACACCATTGCGCTAATGGTTGCACTATTAAATACGAAAAAGTTTAATATCCGTCTGGATATCGTATGTGATAAGAGTTCGACACAGTGGCGCTAAGCCAATTCACATGAAGTTTTTACAAGACAGAAACGTAAGCTAAGACTACAGTATGTTCAGTGTACAGTCTTCTTTTTATTCTTCTCTACATTGTAAGAAACCCCGTTATAACGGACACCCCGTTATAACGGACACTTTCTCTGGTCCCTTCGGTGTCCGTTATAACGGGGTTCCACTGTACTACTGTTGAACAGAGTTCCCGTAAAATAGTCGAATTCAAATGGCCGTTGCTCGGCAAGTAAAGGAAGAGAGAGGGAAAAATTCACGAATATGTCAAGAAGAGAAGTTTGCTGGGAAAGTGGCGTTTTGTTTCACAATGATGTATTAATTTTGAAAGAAAATCGAAGTTCAATTTGGCTCATTTTCGAGGTTGTGAAATGACGTCAAAAACGCACGCCTTTGATTTGTGTGAAAAAAACAAATTGAACGAATGACCAGAAATCGGACATGTAAGTCAGTTTAATTGAGGTTAAAATTTGATGAGTTAAAACTATAAAAAAAGCATCGGCAGAAGCGACGAAATGTTGCGACAATGATGTGCAACGTGAGTTCGTCCTCGTCTAAACCAGACGCTTTTAATGTCGCGGTTTTTCCCTCTCCCTACAAGCTTGTGGGGAGAGGGAAAAACCGCGACATTAAAAGCGTCTGCAAAGGAGGCTACTCAAACCCCTGACCCTATTTCAGACCTAAAAATGCGATCCCAGATCTAAGCTCAAAATTATATACCCTATGCCAGACCTAACCTAAAAACGTAATTAAACAGTCCGTCAGTATAAAACGTTGTTTCAGCTGCGGCTGTTATATTTGGTGAACTGTAAGTTGTAACTAATTAACGGCTGGTGTGACGGCTGGGCGCGTTACGCTTTTGTGAAAACCATACCCTATCCCAGACTAAAAAGGCACACTATCCCAGACTAAAAGTGCAAAAACGATACCCTATCCAAGACCTAAGGAGCTCAAAAACAAGAACTCTTGTGTAGAAAAGTCATCCTTAGTATCTGAATACGCGCTAAGAATTTTTGGAAATAATAATAAATACATGACTTTAAAAACTTTAAAATATATATTATGGCTTTGTACCCGTCGCCCGACAGGTAACACAAGCTAGGACGTGACAGGTATTATAGGTTGTCCCGCCAGGTCTTGTTCAGAAAGAACAAAAACTTACTTTACAATACCCTTGTCTTTCCCATGATGCATCACTTGGAGCGGTTTTACGGGTCATTGGGCTTCCTGTGTTGTGTACTGTCAAGATGGTTCATGTAGAGAAGTCTCACTATGGTACCACGAAAGATGGCCGTAATGTCGATAAATACACTTTAAAGAACAGCAAGGGCGTCCAAGTACAAGTCATTACATTTGGAGCAATAACTGTGGCAGTAAAATGTCCCGATCGGTGAGTTTTTCACTATGACAAACTTGCAAGATTGGCGAAGGTTTGTTCGTAAATAAATACGTGTTACAAGTAAGCTTACTAACAAGTTCATGAGAGAGTTAAGTTACAACTAAATGTGTTAGATGTATTCTCTGATCATTTGCTTAACTTTAGTTTTCTGGTGTATAACTGTATCTAAATGATTTGCATAAACGACCAGCTAATTATCATAAATTATCCCTTGGTGATGTTGATCACGTGCATGAGCTCATTTTCATCTTTACAGTAATGGCAAAGTTGATGACATTGTGCTTGGATACGACAACCTTGAAGGTAAATAGTGTTCATGAAACTATGTTGTATAGAAACCAACTAGCATACTATCATGAATCCTGCAATCTGATTGGCTAACCTACTCTGTACTATCTATTGAGTGATAGATAGTGAGTAGCGAAAAAGTTGGCGTTTCGAACAAAAACAAAGTGAAAAATCAGTAAATATTGGTATAAAATCGAAAATAGTATGCTAGACTAGTTGGTTTCTACTAAAACAATTAGACTTCTCGTTTTCTATGAGTCAAATAGTCAACTCGGTACTATTCACGCCTCATTGACTATTGACTCATAGAAAATGAGAATAAGTTGTCTGATTGTTTTAAATAGGGTAACTGCAATGCCTGACTACACACACTGTTCTTACTGATGATTTGAGAGTTCATTGTTTTTATAGGCTATTTGGAAAATCCCCCCTACTTTGGCTCTACCATTGGTCGTGTTGCCAACAGAATTGCTGATGCACAGTTCAAGCTTGATGGAAAAGTGTACAATGTGTCTCGTAATGACCCGCCCAATATACTACATGGTGGTTTTATAGGTTTCAATAAGGTTGGAAGTCTATCTTTCATAACATCAATAATATTGTTATGATTATTCAATAAAAATATAATTTGAAGGGCTCCATATATGGGTATCGAATGGTCAAGGCGAGACTTTGCGAGACTCAGAGACAAGGTATTTTTTTGCAAGCTGAGATGCTTTTTCACTGATTTTCTTTGTCTTCAAAATTCGAGACTCTTAAACAGCTTTTTGTGAAAAAACGAGATTTTGCTGGGACCATTTGACACCCTCATGTATGAATAACATAAGTCATCTCTGATTAAAGTGGAAATTCTCCTTGAGGCTCTTTGAATTCCAAAGGAGAATTTGGATTTGGATCACAACTAGATGGTCCAGAGAATTGCTAAGCTAGAGTCTCACAAAATTTACCCAGATCTTGAAGTATCAAATTGTTTTCGGCCAATGTCTTGGAGTCTCTGGAATGACAATATTATTTAGGATTGTTACAGGGTAAATTCTCTGACCATTTACTAATAATAATTAGACACACCTCACTTACACTATTCTTGCATGGACCCCTAATTAACTTATTAATATAAACACATGGGATATGTATGCAATCTTTCTTTAGGTGTTATGGGAAGCCACTATGGAAGATGATCATGTAATCTTCAAGTACACTAGTGCTGATGGTGAAGAAGGCTTTCCTGGTGAATTACATGTTACTCTTACCTTCACCTTGACAGAAGAGAATGAATTGAAACTGAGTTACAGGGCCAATACTACCAAACCTACACCAGTTAACCTAACAAACCATTCTTACTTCAACTTAGCTGGGCAGGTAATATCTGCTTAGTACTGCCATTATTGTTAATGTACCACATGCATGTAAAACCAGCCGTACACTAGTAACACAAGCATCAAACATGAAACAGAGATATTTGGATCCTTGTGGTTATTTGCTTGCACTTAATTATTAAATTTAATTATTACTTGTCCTTATAATATTAAAAAGCTTGTGTCAGGCCCATTTTCCCCAGGGGGATACTCAGGGGTATCAGTGACGGGGAGGTGCGACCTTTTTTGGGTTTGAAATTCGCGGCTTGGGACTTTTTTGGGGTTATCAATTTTCTGGTGGACTTTTTTTGATATAAAGATTTTGGCAAGGACTTTTTGGGGGGTTGATAAAAATGATATCCTACCGTTCTCGATTTTATGCGAAGAAAAATTGGACTTCTTTTTGGGGGTTAAAAAGTTTGGCCTCATTCGCACCTCCCTGTCACTGATACACCTGAGTACCCCCCCCCCCCTGGGCCATTTTCACAGTTACACAATGACTGTTGTACTATAAAGTTGCTATATAAATGTTTTATGAAATGGTACAGGTAACTGACGATGTGTTGGATCATGTGATATGGTTAGATGCCGATAGATATCTGCCTACCAATGATGTGCAAATACCAACAGGTACTAGATAGATAGATATCTGCCTACCAATGATGTGCAAATACCAACAGGTACTAGATAGATAGATATCTGCCTACCAATGATGTGCAAATACCAACAGGTACTACAGCACACTTATATGCATCCCTTTATATAAATGCACAAATCATGCATGTGCAGAGAAAATAGTCTAATACAAAAGAAAGGCTTGTTTGGACATGATTACTGGATATTGATGGAATATTAAAATATTTTTAGGGGAGAAGAGAAGTGTCTCTGGTGCACCCGATGGTGCATTTGACTTCAGGCAAGAAAAACCACTAGGAAGAGATATCAATCAGATCACTCCCCCTGGCTATGACCACAATATGTGTGTGTCCATGGGATATGGCCTTAAAGCAAGGTTTGTAAGATACAAGAAAAACCACTAGGAAGAGATATCAATCAGATCACTCCCCATGGCTATGACCACAATATGTGTGTGTCCATGGGATATGGCCTTAAAGCAAGGTTTGTAAGATACAAGAAAAACCACTAGGAAGAGATATCAATCAGATCACTCCCCCTGGCTATGACCACAATATGTGTGTGTCCATGGGATATGGCCTTAAAGCAAGGTTTGTAAGATACAAGAAAAACCACTAGGAAGAGATATCAATCAGATCACTCCCCCTGGCTATGACCACAATATGTGTGTGTCCATGGGATATGGCCTTAAAGCAAGGTTTGTAAGATATACAATCCTCCTGGCTATGACGATAACCTGTCTGTGTCCATGGGATATGACAAGAGTTAATTGTATTGTGTAATGATTCCAGAGTGACTCATCCAGCCAGTGGTCGCGTACTGGAAGTATTTACTGACCAACCAGGTGTTCAGCTATACTCTGGTAATGGTCTTGATGGTAATATTGGTAAAGGTGGTTTACACTACAAGAAGTATGGAGCTGTCTGCTTGGAGACTGAGAACTATCCTAATGCCATCAATGAGGTACATGAGAACCATCATGATCTCAACTACAATCATCACCATCACTGAATTCTCACCAGCTTCATCATCTCACCATAAACATCATCATCATCATCATTATTATTGTGACATCAACACAATCATCATCAACCATCTCTAATGACATGTTGTTTGTGTTTCAGCCTTCTTTTCCCAATTGTGTTGTCCGTCCTTGCAAAGAATACAGTCAAGAAAGTGCATTGAAATTCTCAGTCCAATCATAATGAAATTAAAAAAAAAAAAAAAAAAAAAAAAAAAAAAAAAATAATAATAATAAAAAAAATAATAATAATAATATAATAATAATAAATAATAATAATAATAATAATAATAATAATAATAATAATAATAATAATAATAATAATAATAATAATAATGAAATAACAAATAGTAATAAATGTATTGGTTTTAAAATCCAGACATTAGATGAAGCATTTAAAAAATGCTCAACCCCAAAATTAATATGAATAACTAAAACTACTAAGGAACATCGATCACTGAGTAAAGTTAGGACATAATCTACTTTATATGAGAAGTGTTTTGTGACAATAGATCACGCTAAATACAAAATCTAAATAGAAATGTTTCCATTTACTTCAAGATCTTTCAAATAGCTTCTAAGGAGGGAGGAAAAGCTAAGTCGACACCTAACCCATCGATGACTAACCCCTGGGAGACTCCCATGTGAGAGGGGCGGGTATGATCGTCGTCTCTTTTAGGGGTGTAAATTACGGATATTGGTAACACTTGGGGTGACAGCGCGACACTTATCAATGGACTAATGTTGCGGGGGGGGGGGGGGGTACACGGGGACGTGCTGCTGGACAGGGTATGGTTTTTGGCCTCTCTGTCCTGAACAGGGTATATAATTTTATGTGAGTCTGTCCTAAACAGGGTATGGTAATGCACGATTGTCGTCGTTAAATATGAGAGTTTATCCTGTATTTAGCCATCCGAGATCCGAGACGTTTGTCGATCTTTAGCAGGTCATCAGTCAACATAAAACGCGTTAAAATTGTGTAAAAGAAGACAGTGTGTATTTTGTCCTTTGTCATAAACAGGGTCCTAAAATAGAGGGTGTTGTCCTAGACAGGGTAGGTATTTTCGATTTTTTGTCCTAAACAGGGTCAGGGTTTCAAACCCTCAGCGGCACCCCTATACCCAAACATGGGTCAAGTATCCCCCCCCCCCCCCCCCCCCCCGGGTAATGTTGTACAAGAACATTCATCAACAAGGAATAATGGAGCATTTCAAGGTTTTATTTCTATGCAAACTACATGATTGTAAATGTTGCTAGTAGTTCATTCACTTGTTGACGTCTTTACTCATTGACGAAAGGATTGCCAGACCATTCGACAATCTCAGACGCATCGAACCACAGGGGAATTTCACGCTGTGCAGTTTCGAGAGAATCGCTGGCGTGCAGCACGTTCCTTTTGAAAGGAAGAAAAAAGAAAGAGTTCAGCTGGGTTCACGCGGTTCATTTCACACTAGTAAAGTAATACCTGGAAATAGCGACCGAGTAGTCGCCCCTGATGGTTCCTGGCTTGGAATCAGCCTGCATGGGAAGAAAATAGTCATAAAAGCTACTACTGAAACTGGACAAACAGAAACACTAAAAATAGAACTATAGTTATCAATATAATGACTTCTAGATGGTTTGATAAACAGTTCTAGTTATAGATGGTTTGATAAACAGTTGTAATTTTCCCCTGGTTCTACTAAAAGATTGTTTGATAAACAGTTCTACTAAAAGATGGTTTAATTGGTAAACTTACGGGGTTTGTTTCTCCCATCATTTGTCTGACAGTCTTCACAACGCCCTGGCCTTCCAATACCTGTAAAAAACGATGCTTACTTTCTACTTTTAGTACAAGTTCATGTATTATGGTGTATCATCGGTGCGCATAATTGCTGAGGTTTTATGGAATCTTTTTCTGACGTCAAAATCTGTCGCGAGTGGCCGTCAAACCGTCATTTTACTTGCTCAAAACTTCAATTTTAGATCGGTGAAGTCTAAATATCTGTCAAATATACCAAATATAAGTTACTTATAAACAAACAAACAAATGTCATCTAGTTGCTTGAAGAAAAACTAACAGACTTTGAAAGTTAAGTTCGAACATTTTGTAGATCTTGACGGCCACTACGTCACACGTAAAACCTCCCATTGTAGCTGTGAGACAAGTCAGGCCCGTAGCCAGACCAAAATCTCTTCCCGCGGAGGCACTTGCCTGTGCGGCGGAAAATGTAATAGCTGCACATAGAGCCTTATTTTCAATTCAGTTAATTAATAAACTCAGCGATGTTTTACCGAGGCAGTACCTCGCCTCGTACTGGCTCAAGTAAAGCAATCGGCGCATCTCGAGTCGTTCATGGTAAAGAGAGGTCGTGGGTTGTACTGTAGGGGGAGTGTTGGAGGAGTGAGGGGGAGGAGACAGGAGCTATAACCTACCAAGGCAGCAGATGGTCCTGTCGACATAAACTTGCACAAGGTACCATAGAAAGGTTGCTTTTCGAGAGCCTTGTATTGGTTTTTGTAGAAGTCTTCTGTTTGCTAGGGAAAATAAACATAAATATTACGACATTTTCGAAGTATTTTCGTTAACTGATGTTAATCGGTGAGGGAGAGATAGTCTTACACCCTGCTGCGTAGCACAGTTGGATGCCTAGTTGTTAAGCGTCGTTCATAAGAAATCAACGTTTTCTTTTTGGCTATAAACTATGCACGGTTTTAGATTACCACCAATGCAGTATACCTTATAACTAGTTGGAATGTGTGGATATCCTATGTGTAATAATACCATGTAAAAACACAATAACAGGTCTACACTTAGACACAGATATCCAGTACTGTAGTTATAATTGGCATCAATTGTGTAATAAAACGGTACTCCCTTCGACACTCCCTTCTCAGTTATACAGAAACTTGTAGTTTGTAGCAAATTGTAACAGTAAAAATGCACTCAGAGAATAAGCCTTGTAAGTGTATTAAACATAACTTGTTATATTAACACTAAAGAATTAAAAACACTGATTAGAAACCTGAACGTATTTTAGTTTAGTGTGTTTACCTTTTTGAACTTCATTCCAACAATTTTGAATCCTTTTTGTTCAAAGCGTCGAATCACTTCACCAACAAGACATCTCTGAACCCCATCGGGTTTGACCATTACAAGAGAGCGTTCAACTGTCATGTTTACACTGTAAAGTCTTTGGTTGGGGTTCACTGTCTTCTAGAAACCTAAATGTTCTCTACTTCAAACACTGACTTTTGTCTTGGCAGATAATATCCCATGGTGCTGTGATATGAGCTCAACCAATAGCAATACAGCATCATACGTCATCTCTCTAAGCTGTGATTGGCTGGTGTAAGGGTTCCTGTGGTGTGTGCAAATGACTGTTCGCAAAAGTAAGCTGAAGGAAAACCGCAGAGTAAAGTTAAACTACATTGTTCTTTATTTTATTAATTCTCTTCATCAACAACAGAATTGTAGTTGAAAGCACTTGAACCATCGCTAGCCAGTAAGAAACATCGATGAGATAAGCAGATAATGCCATAATACCATATTTGTATATATGTAACGTATCTTTATTCTCTTTAAGGTCAGTCTATTATAACGTTGATTATTTAACTATCAACAAGACAGATAATTTTTCTTTACGTTCTATCAAGGTATCTAGCCAGCCAGTCGTGTCCTTTGTCACTGAATTATCTATGAAAACAGGACAGAAAAAAACTAGTTACTCGCGCTTCCGTAAATGCTGTTTCTTCATCGTCAGTCCCCGTATCGCCATCTGGGCTCTAAGGACATGCACGCTGTGCCGCTGAGGAATCGAGTACATGGTTAAGTACTCAAAGTACTTCGTAGACGATTTCTTAACAATTAGCTTAGTACTTTGTAGTGTTTACTGCTTCAGGTTAATAAGCATATGAAAACTGTTATTACAAAATAGTCAGCAAGACCCGTTTTGAGAACACAGACTTCATATGTATATATTAATAAAAATAACTTCACATTTTCAAATTATTTTAAATTATTTTACATTATTAAAATAACCATTTTCGTGAGTATAAAAATGTTCTTACAAAATAAAACAGTAAAAACAAAATTCGGCGCAGCGCGGAACTGATCCCGGCCCATGTGCTTCTAAGTCTTCTAACGCGCTGTGTTTTAGCCACGGGACCATAGTAATTTGCACAACAATAGACAGTCCATTCACAAGATACACTAGGTTATTTTGTCCTCCAAATCAACAAGCCTAGTAGTGCGGGCAGTTATTTAGTGGGCCTAGGATCCGACTGTTCCCTCCTCTTTGACTACTAAGCTGATTGGTGTAATGCCCGGATAGCGCGGATGGGGCCCAAATCTTCATCCTATGCGCAACATACGGTGACTCAGCATAATGTCTGGGAGTATGGGCCTTTTTTGGATAAATTACCGGCATTCATCTCTTTTGAACCTGAGGGTCTAGGGGTTCGAGTCCCAGCCGTGACAAGGTTTTTTTTTCATTCTTTCTTTTTTTGGTTTGTTATTGTTTTGTTATTGTTCGTTTGTTTGTTTTCTTTTTTGGAATTGTTTACATATTTCTATTGAGAAGCTTTCATCTCTTCTCCTTCTCTGAGCCCTAGGTCCAGTTAAATGATTTAATTTTAGTATTTAACGTTGCTTTCTTTTGAGTAATAACATTTAAACGATATTCAACAGACACAAGAATTCAGGAATTTATTATACTGATAGATCCACCTGTTCAAAGAGTGCAGAGCGTAAATAGCATAAATCAACTGATCTACTAGATATATTTATTATACTGATAGATCCACCTGTTCAAAGAGTGCAGAGCGTAAATAGCATAAATCAACTGATCTACTAGATATATTTATTATACTGATAGATCCACCTGTTCAAATAGTTTTGCAGAGCGTAAATAGCATAAATCAACTTATCTACTAGATATACGGTAGCGTATTTATAATACGTTATAAAAAAGAGGAGTTAATATGGTTATATGTATTTTTATAGTTGGGTAATAAAAGGATTTATCCTGCAGTTATCTACAACTAGAACAACCATGAAAATTAAGGATATAATGAAGTGAACGACGTTTCGTTGTCATCTTGACAACATCTAAACTCCCATGATTCTCAGCGATCGCACCTTTGGGATGCGCGCAGGTAATTGAATATAGAGTGGAAGACTCTACGGATTGTTTGGATGGACAGGTCCGCTACATGTACTCTAGATCATTTCAACTGCTGTGTTCCTGCTGTTTCTAGTTTATCATAAAATAAAACTACATTGTTTTAGTTTCTAATCAAATTCTACTCTAATTTCTCAGGGTTTTTTTTGTACAGTTTTGATGCTTATTGTACAACGGTCCTGAGCCGAGTTAGTGTATGGTTCATCACGTGATCATTCATAAAATTGTTTGTCACTATATTATGACGTCAGATCACTCATCACTCTCTGTATCGCTGTTAAACGACGGTACCAAATAACATTCGTTGTCTTCGTTTATTCCCGTGAATTCAACGTACGGTTTGTCACGTGTCATCAGTATCTCAATGCTCTGTATGACGTCACTGAACGATGGTCGGTCCTGCGCATGCTCCTGCCAGCAGTTTCTCATTAATTGGTATCTAAAGGCATAACATGTCAAACATCAATGAGGGCGAGTTATTGTTGCTATGGTTACATAGTAGAACTTACACGTCATCAGGACACAGATCAGGCTTGTCCATTCTACAGCCTGTCCTAAGCAACTGTACGAGCTGTCTATTGGTGATAGTAGGGTATGGCACGCCTCCTGATAGTAAACAAGACTAATTAATGGACAGTTTAATTGTAGACTATTGTTGTTACAGTTTGAAATATGGTTCTTACCCATGGTGTATATCTCCCATAAAACCACTCCATACGACCATCTGGGAAAAAAAGCATTGCTAATCTCATCCATATATGACTGCAATGACTGTCACGCAATGACTGTCAAGCAATGACTATCACGCAATGACTGTCACGCAATGACTGTCACGGGTTTTGGGGATTTAGAAAGTATTTGGTTCAGGCAAAGCAACAACAGTGAGTAGTAACAGGTTAGAATAATGCACACTTACACATCGCTCTTAGTAGTGAAGGTCTGGTCGTAAATGGCTTCAGGTGACATCCATTTTATAGGCAGCTTGCGGCGTCCCTGTGCCTGGTAGACTTGATCTTCATATGTCACGTGACGTGAGAGACCAAAATCAGCGACTTTGACGAGAAAGTCTTCAGCTACGAGAATATTTCGAGCAGCGAGATCGCGATGAACGATTCCTTTAGACGACAAGTATTCCTACACAAGAAAGAACAGATCAGAGAAAGTCTTCAGCTACGAGAATATTACGAGCAGCGAGATCGCGATGAACGATTCCTTTAGACGACAAGTATTCCTACACAAGAAAGAACAGATCAGAGAAAGTCTTCAGCTACGAGAATATTACGAGCAGCGAGATCGCGATGAACGATTCCTTTAGACGACAAGTATTCCTACACCAGAAAGAACAGATCAGAGAAAGTCTTGAGCTACGAGAATATTACGAGCAGCGAGATCGCGATGAACGATTCCTTTAGACGACAAGTATTCCTACACAAGAAAGAACAGATCAGAGAAAGTCTTGAGCTACGAGAATATTACGAGCAGCGAGATCGCGATGAACGATTCCTTTAGACGACAAGTATTCCTACACCAGAAAGAACAGATCAGAGAAAGTCTTCAGCTACGAGAATATTACGAGCAGCGAGATCGCGATGAACGATTCCTTTAGACGACAAGTATTCCTACACAAGAAAGAACAGATCAGAGAAAGTCTTGAGCTACGAGAATATTACGAGCAGCGAGATCGCGATGAACGATTCCTTTAGACGACAAGTATTCCTACACCAGAAAGAACAGATCAGAGAAAGTCTTCAGCTACGAGAATATTACGAGCAGCGAGATCGCGATGAACGATTCCTTTAGACGACAAGTATTCCTACACCAGAAAGAACAGATCAGAGAAAGTCTTCAGCTACGAGAATATTACGAGCAGCGAGATCGCGATGAACGATTCCTTTAGACGACAAGTATTCCTACACCAGAAAGAACAGATCAGAGAAAGTCTTCAGCTACGAGAATATTACGAGCAGCGAGATCGCGATGAACGATTCCTTTAGACGACAAGTATTCCTACACCAGAAAGAACAGATCAGTACTAAACAAATTGAATTCTTGAAAGTCTATCGTGTTACTGATTTGTTTAATACAACTTTGAGTTTAAAGACGTACAGACTTTGTAGTTCGGACGCAAATGGAGAAATCGTTTTATTTAACTGGTCAACAAGTATTTTCTATCTTTACTTTGCTGACTTACCGTTCCCTGAGCAATCTGCCACGAAAAGGACATCAAGTCGTCCAACAAACTCTCGACACTTTGGTGCTCGTCGTCTTCATCGCCCGAAGATAATTCTTGATTGTCTTTTCTAGCACGAACACCGTGGCACTTTACGTGGTATGTCTGAAAATATTGAACAATTCAAGTGATTACGCCTACTGTAAGTTATAAATGCGAAAATGCTCTTCCAGTTAAACAATTTAATGTTTAAAAAGTAATGTTTTACAAGAAACGTTTTTGCTTGAAAAATGTTTTATTGATACTTACTTGCTTTCGTTTCTCTCTCAGTAAGTTGAGTAAATCTCCGTGTTTTGCAAACTCCACAACTAAAAACACTTGTTCCTCTTTAGTGCAACAAGCCACCATACTAATGATGTTTCTATGGTAACCAACATTCTTCATAAACTCGATTTCACGCAGGAATTCACTTTGTTCGTCTGGTGTTGCATCTCCTACAAGAAACCATTGAGTATAACATGTAATACCATGATCACCTCGGTTTTCATTGTTCCACGAGGGACATTTAACATCGAACATCCCTCGCGAAAGCTCTAAGTCGAGCATCGCTCATGCATAGTAATGAGGGAAATTTAGACTAAATCTCCCTCATGAATACAATCATGAGGGAAATTTAGACTATAAATGTCCCTCATGATTATATTCATGAGGGACATTTAGACTAAATATCCCTCATTACTATGCATGAGTATGCAAGTCAGTCCCTCATATACACCAGGTGTACACACAATCATTGGGACCCAAGAGCAAACCGAATAGTACTTTAATAATCGCTCCTCTACTTATGATGACTCGAGCATTCAAGACGTGTGGGATGTGTGAAGCTCAAAATACAACATCGTTAACGCATGCGCAATAGAAGGAAATGCACAAAAGTCGAATTCAAAGGATATTTTATTAGACCTATTTCTGTTATTTGTTCACACAATGAAATATTATATTAGTTGGCACTTTCCTCTTTTTCTGTATGTGCTTTTTAGTGTTTTGAGGAACCGTATTCTCCCTTACTTGCTCCACTTCGTCATCTCTCATAAAAGTAAACCGACCTTCCGCCATTTCTGATCTGTTTACCTTCAGGTACTCCTTACTATAACTAATTTATACTCTTTTATTGTGTAAATGAAACAAAGATGTGCAACATGAAGCATTCCCCAGAGTACAGTCTAATCAATTAAGACTCTTTCACAAAACACTATAATATATTCTCCTTTGCGCCGGTTAACTTTTGTCCATTTCCTCGGTGATCATGGTATTACAAACTAATACCATGGCATCTTCGGGATATTAGTGATTAAATGTCCCTCAGCCTCGGGAAGTTTAGTAAAAGTCCCTCGCCCGGAGGCTCGGGACTTCCACTAAACTTCCCTCAGCTTCGGGGACATTTAATCACTAATATCCCTCAGTGCCATGGTATTACTTGTAATAAATCAGTACAACACAGAAGGCTTGGAGAAATCAAAACTGCTTTTTGGTTAAAGTATCGGAGGGGAGGGGAGGGGAGGAGGGGGGAGGAGGGGAGGAGGGGGGAGGAGGGGAGGAGGGGAGGAGGGGAGGAGGGGGAGGAGGGGAGGAGGGGAGGGGAGGGGAGGAGGGGAGGGGGAGGAGGGGAGGAGGGGACTAGGGGAGAGGGGGTTCCTATATAGTAACAATGGTATTTACCATGCAACATTTTCACAGCCACCATAAGATCTTTGTCATTCATGTTATTCTTGATTGAAGTCTGTCTTACTGTTTTATTGACATTTCTGTCCATACATCCTTGCCATACTTTACCAAACGCTCCATGGCCGAGCTCTTGCATCAACTCAACGTCACTGGATGCGACCTCCCACGGTTCTTTAGTGTAGTTGACGATAGTAAGTCTGTCCCGGGAATTAATGAGAGATGAATTAATGTTGAACAGCATAGTGTCAGTCGTTCTGTTCTCCTCTCACCAGGCGAGCGCGTGAATAGTGTGAAATCTATATATATGAGAACAAATGCCGACGCGCACCCGGGACGCGCACTCTGTGACATCACACAAACTTTATACTATATGTTCCTTTTACGATTCCTCACCTGTCTTTCAGCTTTTTAGCCCTCTTTTTATTGAACACGTAGAGTAACGGCAAGAAGACGAGTAGGACTAGTACACTAGTACCCAGTCCTACTCCTAGTATGGTGTTGATAGAGACTTGGTTTATCGTGGAGTTACTTGTGTTAAACATTGTTGTGGTGACAGTTGAATTGACTCTGATGGCAGTAGACATAATTCTCGTTCGAAACGATGATGAAGTAACTGAGGATAATCACAACAAGCTTCTTATAAGACTTTTATCAACATTCAGATTCTCATTATGATGAAGTAACTGCAAAAAACGTTGTCCTAGGTTTTGTTGCATATTGCATTCCCAGACCGAAGTGCATTATGGACTGATCAATGCTAAATTGATTAATTTGACAACACAAAACCAGCATTCACTTCGGTCTTGGCTTGACGCTTGTTGCTTTGAACGTGACAACGATTATTGAAATAGGTGTATACTGTATACATCAGTTTTTGTAAAAGAACACATCATTCATCTGATTAAGTTCTTGCGACAATGTATCAATAAACATAATAATTATTAGTATTAGTATTAGTATTATCATTCTTATTGTAAAAAGCAAAATTCTACTTAAAACTGCATCAACAGACAGGACCCGTGGAGCAAGCTTGAAAGTGGTGGCGCTAAAGGTTTTCTTCTGTACAAGGGTCGCAATGACGATACCATTTTTTAAATTTCCTTAAACATTTTACTACCTGCGGACAAAAAAGTGGTGGGGCAATAGCCCTACCAGCCCCTCCCCCTCCGCGGGCCCTATAGCCCTACCAGACCCTCCCCCTCCGCGGGCCCTATAGCCCTACCAGCCCCTCCCCCTCCGCGGGCCCTATAGCCCTACCAGCCCCTCCCCCTCCGCGGGCCCTATAGCCCTACCAGCCCCTCCCCCTCCGCGGGCCCTATAGCCCTACCAGCCCCTCCCCCTCCGCGGGCCCTATAGCCCTACCAGCCCCTCCCCCTCCGCGGGCCCTATAGCCCTACCAGCCCCTCCCCCTCCGCGGGCCCTATAGCCCTACCAGCCCCTCCCCCTCCGCGGGCCCTATAGCCCTACCAGCCCCTCCCCCTCCGCGGGCCCTATAGCCCTACCAGCCCCTCCCCCTCCGCGGGCCCTATAGCCCTAACAGCCCCTCCCCCTCCGCGGGCCCTATAGCCCTACCAGCCCCTCCCCCTCCGCGGGCCCTGACAGAAAGTTGTGAAATTCTAGTCTTGACTAAACCCAGTTTACAATAGAAAACTTACCCTTCATTTTATTAACAAACATCCAAAGTAGCCAAAAACCTCTGCTGGTATTTTGTTGATCAGACTTGAACTTGATCCACAAGTATCTTCCGCTAGATGTCCATGCCACAAGACCGTGTGGCTTACTGGTAAAGTTCTTCAACACCACAGCACTTTGATTTGGTCCATCTCGCACCTCTAGAAAGTCACCTGGTTGAACCAAGTCAAAACTTAAAAATACAAACCTTATGCGGTGATGGTGAGGTGCGGTGATGAGCCATGTACATTCATGGTTGTTAGGGTAGTTGCTTGGGTAAAAAGGACTTGTGATATTGTTGAGAAATCGTAGTGTTACATTTCTGCTCCCTGATTGACATACTGAAAGTTAAACAATTAAGATGAAATGGAAGTGGAGTTTACTGCTCGACGAATCCATAAACAAACCTTGGTAGACAGCTTGTGCACTTGTCAAGACCACGATGACTCCAAAAATGGAATAATGTTGAAACATCTTTTATAGTTGTCTTAACTTTATTTCTTTTCTGAGGAAACAAATTGTTGGTGAATTTAACGAGAAATGAACAACGAAGCTTCCACAAAAGCCTGAGTACAGAAACACGTACAACAACGACTGTACGGGAGTCAGTATTGCTCTCTGATTGCCCACCCTTATATTGTGCTATAACAACATATTTTGACGTAAACAGTATCATAATTATACATACTGTTTTAGCAACTACTTCCTTATCGTAAACCAACTGTATGAATGTATGAATGGCGGTCAATCTCAGAAAGATCCTTTCCTAACATCCAGTACTCACTTGATGGTTCCCAGTTCTAGTTAGAGATTGCGCAATTAGCTGTACGGTATACCTTGTGATGTTCTTTGAATCCGTCGACTTACATTGCAACGGAGGGACGTAAAAGAACCCACACCACTGTTCGACTAAGAGTAGGGCACGAAGTTCCCGGCGTGTGTGGCCTGACCTATACTACTAAGTGTCCCCGAATAGTGGAGCACTTGTGCTCTGCTAGAAGACTTTGACACTTAAATAAAGTTATTATTATTATTATTATAATTATAATGTTATCTTTTTAGCACATTTTGGGAATCTCCTCTAGCAACCATTTCTTTATGGGAAGTCATTGTTGTGTGGGTCGCGAAGTATCTGATAGTTTTGAGTTGTTCAGACACCTTTGTCATCCTTGACAAAAGACGCATTTGCTCAGCCTTTGCTTCATTGTCAATCATTCATAAATACCAACGAGAACTGAAACAAATGTTGCCATTGGACATTATAATAATAATATAGTATGGTGCATTCCATACCGCGCTCAACCAAATGACGTATGGAAGTGTTTTTATTACTAAATAGAAACCTTTCTAACAAGCACTGTAAAGCCGCATATCTACACGAACAAGTCTTCCTTGTCAAGGAAAACATGTCAAGGAAAACTGATCAGTTGCTAGTGTAGATTCGCCGATATACTGAATCGCCGACGAAATCGCCGATAAAATCACCCGCGTAAATGGCTCTTTAGATAAATACAGATAGATAGAAAGATAGATAATTCAGTGCCTGGAGATAATTGGTTCATGTTTTTAGCTGTGCGCCGTCTATGGAGTTTTGCATGCACTTTGGAGATTTGGAGAGCACTCTCATTCGACCAACTCTTACGCGCCTCTTGGCTGTCGCCTCGAGCAACTCTTCAGTCCGCGCCTCTCGGCTATCGCCTCGAGCAACTCTTTACATACATACATACATACATACATACATTACGCTTCTCTTGTGTTCTCCAAACTTCCCGCGTGCATTCATAACTTAAGAGCCTGAATGATCCCGAAAAACACTTGACAACAAACTCCGACTGACAATTTAACCAAATCTGAAACTAAAATGAAATTGTGACAAAAGACGGCCAACTTTCACTTCTATGCGTGATGGTGGGTTTCGGGTAACTACAGCTTGCAGGTCGGGGGCAGAGATGCTTTCTCTTCATCCTTTCTTTCTAGTGCTAAGTAACGCTCAGAAGAACTTTATGAGTACGGCCGATTCATTATATTGATAAGACTTCAACTTTCTCTCAGTTTCTATGCGTTGTGCTGCACGGCCACCTTTCCTAGTACCCGCCAGTTATATGGAACACTTTTGCTGGTGAATAACTTTCTCTTCTACCAGCTCATTGATGGCCAGATGGTCGTAGCCTGGAGGTATCAAACACTTAGAAGATAGAGTAACTCAGTAAACACACGGTACAACATTGCGCGCAATATTGCTGCCGTGGCAACACTAGACCAACGAATTATACAAGTTACGTCACTTGACCAGGTTATGATAAAAGACCACGGCACATCAAAGAACATCGACCAAAAATGGATCATATTGTCTATCAGCATTAACTCCTGGCTAAGGAGTTATCCAAGCGCTATCCACTCTTTTGAAGAACTGGGTTCGGGTTTAAATTTCCTCCTCAATCTCATTCTACGTGACTTTGCAATTTGGCTGCTTTTGACATCAAAAACATTCGCAAAAGGTTGGCTTTCAACAAGAAGCCAGTACAGATGCCTCTTACGTGTGAGTGAAGGGCTGGGCCAGTGGGGGTTCAGCGAATGTTTGGAGGAGATGTTTGGAGGGGAAGGGGGAGGGAGAGGGGAAGAGAGAGAAGGAAAGAGAAGGACATATATCTCTCCACTCCCCCTCCAAACATCTCTTCATGCAAACATTGGGCCCCGCAAGCATTAGCCTTGCCCGGCCTTGTATTAAACTGCCTTTCATCTGCAACTCGTGTACCTCTACGATCAGCTACACGGGTATGTGCAACAGAATGGGGTCATAATTTTTGCACTTATTTTCCAAAAAAAGTTATTATGGGAGTCATAAAACTACTCTAAATGAATCGACATTTATACCAGGAAGTAATCCCTCGTGGGGCCTGGAGCTGAAAGTAAAAAACCTGATCACATTGCGCATGTGCAAAAGGCACGTGTCTACAGTACAAGATGGCGGATGACAAGGTGAGCATTCGTTTTAACATTTCCCTGTATTTCAACTAACTAACAGTAATATGTATTGTTTTTTTACAGGCTGTGACGCTAAAAGACCAGGGTAACAAAGCCCTCCAGGAAGGCAACATCACTAAAGCGATCGAGTATTATACTGAAGCGATCTTGATTGATCCAAGTAATCATGTATTTTACAGCAATCGGTCTGCTGCTTACGCCAAAGATGGCAAATATGAACACGCTTTAGAAGACGCTAAGAAATGTGTAGAACTTAAACCAGATTGGGGCAAGGTTGGGAATTTGAACTTATCCAACTGTAGATTATTTTGTACATTGTACATTATGTTGACTTTAAAGTACGAAAGTGTTTCACTTGTGCATGGTCAGCTGTTCTGTGTATGATTTGTCGATGAGAAATTAAGTTATTATTATTATTGTTATAAGTTAGACTTTTTGATAGACCTAATATGTGGTGCAAAGCAATGTTGCAGTATTCAAGGTCACATGACCAATGAATTTTCAATTGTTTTATTTATTTTTACACCATGATTTTTACAAAATATATTTACAGCTTTGATACTTATAAAAATAAATGGTGCTAGAGTGCCTGAAATAGTTGGGAAACTAATCAGAGTCAGGTGCCCTAGTTCACAGAGAGTTATATTAAAACTGTATCAAAGTTGATTGACAGCTATGACTGACATGTGTTCTTAGGGTTATTCACGTCTTGGCACTGCTCAATCGTTCCTTAAGATGTACAGCGAAGCAGAGGTGACATACGAAACTGGTCTTAAACATGATCCTAACAATGAACAGTTAAAAAAAGGACTGAATGAAGTGAGGTCACAGATGGGAGCCAATACTATGGCCAATCCATTTGCAAACCCTAACTTGTATGCTATGCTACATGCAAACCCTAAAACCAGGGAGTTTTTAGACCAACCTGACTTTGTACAAATGCTTGAGATCTTGAGGCAAAATCCACATTCTTTACAAAGGTAAATAGAATATTCCTTTTCTTCCTTATTCTTCATTCTTCCTCTTTTCTATCGTTAATTCACTGTATTAGCTTTATTTTCTTCCATTGATTTGTTCATAACTTTCTTTTTCTATGGGTCATTCTTGATTGTTTAACTGCAGTGTCTGATCTCATTTCAGTGCTATGTTGCAGGATCCTAGAATTATGCAAACTCTTGGAGTTTTAATTGGTATTGATAATTTTGGAGATCAAGGTACAAGATAACACATTATTGTTAAAAATTGTGAAGTTACAGTCAGGGAACGATTATATTAGAATACCAGACATTTATAAGACACTTTTCGCTCACTCTAGCACGTGCGCGCACTGTTAGTTTTGAATTGTATGCGCTCGTATTTTAACGTTTTCCATCACACTGAAGAAGGTCTCTGATCAGAGACCGAAACGTCTGTTTGAAAACTATTTTTCAATAATAATTATAAACTTCAAGTCAGAGACAACACCTATATTCTTGACATTATTGTTAGTATAGTAATTAATTAGTTCAAATCTAAATCAATTAAAGTTGCAGATTAATCATGTCTCTTGGTAGTATTTTAGGACAAGATAAATAAACCCTTGTTGTTTTTGAAATCTGTTAGATAATGAACCTCCACCAAAGCAGGAGAAAACAACAGAAGAAAAAAAGTCTGAGGAGAAAATACCCGAAGAGAAACCTGAGAAAATGGAAGAAGAGCCTTCTGATAATCAACAACAGGTTGGCAATATCACCTAAAAAGCAGTGTATGTTGCAAGTAAAGGTGTTAAAATGTAAAGGGCCGAGGCAAACAAGGAAATGTTACCTACAGCAGTGTATGTTGCAAGTAAAGGTGTTAAAATGTAAAGGGCCGAGGCAAACAAGGAACTGTTACCTACAGCAGTGTATGTTGCAAGTAAAGGTGTTAAAATGTAAAGGGCTGAGGCAAACAAGGAAATGTTACCTACAGCAGTGTATGTTGCAAGTAAAGGTGTTAAAATGTAAAGGGCCGAGGCAAACAAGGAAATGTTACCTACAGCAGTGTATGTTGCAAGTAAAGGTGTTAAAATGTAAAGGGCTGAGGCAAACAAGGAAATGTTACCTACAGCAGTGTATGTTGCAAGTAAAGGTGTTAAAATGTAAAGGGCTGAGGCAAACAAGGAAGTGTTACCTACAGCAGTGTATGTTGCAAGTAAAGGTGTTAAAATGTAAAGGGCTGAGGCAAACAAGGAAATGTTACCTACAGCAGTGTATGTTGCAAGTAAAGGTGTTAAAATGTAAAGGGCCGAGGCAAACAAGGAAATGTTACCTACAGCAGTGTATGTTGCAAGTAAAGGTGTTAAAATGTAAAGGGCCGAGGCAAACAAGGAAATGTTACCTACAGCAGTGTGTGTGCAAGTAAAGGTGTTAAAATGTAAAGGGCTGAGGCAAACAAGGAAATGTTACCTACAGCAGTGTATGTTGCAAGTAAAGGTGTTAAAATGTAAAGGGCCGAGGCAAACAAGGAAATGTTACCTACAGCAGTGTATGTTGCAAGTAAAGGTGTTAAAATGTAAAGGGCCGAGGCAAACAAGGAAATGTTACCTACAGCAGTGTATGTTGCAAGTAAAGGTGTTAAAATGTAAAGGGCCGAGGCAAACAAGGAACTGTTACCTACAGCAGTGTATGTTGCAAGTAAAGGTGTTAAAATGTAAAGGGCCGAGGCAAACAAGGAAATGTTACCTACAGCAGTGTATGTTGCAAGTAAAGGTGTTAAAATGTAAAGGGCTGAGGCAAACAAGGAAATGTTACCTACAGCAGTGTATGTTGCAAGTAAAGGTGTTAAAATGTAAAGGGCTGAGGCAAACAAGGAAATGTTACCTACAGCAGTGTATGTTGCAAGTAAAGGTGTTAAAATGTAAAGGGCCGAGGCAAACAAGGAAATGTTACCTACAGCAGTGTATGTTGCAAGTAAAGGTGTTAAAATGTAAAGGGCTGAGGCAAACAAGGAAATGTTACCTACAGCAGTGTATGTTGCAAGTAAAGGTGTTAAAATGTAAAGGGCTGAGGCAAACAAGGAAATGTTACCTTAACTGCAGAATATGTTGCAATTAATAAAGGTGTTAAAATGTAAAGGGCCGAGGCAAACAAGGGAATGTTACCTACAGCAGTGTATGTTGCAAGTAAAGGTGTTAAAATGTAAAGGGCTGAGGCAAACAAGGAACTGTTACCTACAGCAGTGTATGTTGCAAGTAAAGGTGTTAAAATGTAAAGGGCCGAGGCAAACAAGGAAATGTTACCTACAGCAGTGTGTGTGCAAGTAAAGGTGTTAAAATGTAAAGGGGCTGAGGCAAACAAGGAAATGTTACCTACAGCAGTGTATGTTGCAAGTAAAGGTGTTAAAATGTAAAGGGCTGAGGCAAACAAGGAACTGTTACCTACAGCAGTGTATGTTGCAAGTAAAGGTGTTAAAATGTAAAGGGCCGAGGCAAACAAGGAAATGTTACCTACAGCAGTGTGTGTGCAAGTAAAGGTGTTAAAATGTAAAGGGCTGAGGCAAACAAGGAAATGTTACCTACAGCAGTGTATGTTGCAAGTAAAGGTGTTAAAATGTAAAGGGCCGAGGCAAACAAGGAAATGTTACCTACAGCAGTGTATGTTGCAAGTAAAGGTGTTAAAATGTAAAGGGCCGAGGCAAACAAGGAAATGTTACCTACAGCAGTGTATGTTGCAAGTAAAGGTGTTAAAATGTAAAGGGCCGAGGCAAACAAGGAACTGTTACCTACAGCAGTGTATGTTGCAAGTAAAGGTGTTAAAATGTAAAGGGCCGAGGCAAACAAGGAAATGTTACCTACAGCAGTGTATGTTGCAAGTAAAGGTGTTAAAATGTAAAGGGCTGAGGCAAACAAGGAAATGTTACCTACAGCAGTGTATGTTGCAAGTAAAGGTGTTAAAATGTAAAGGGCCGAGGCAAACAAGGAAATGTTACCTACAGCAGTGTATGTTGCAAGTAAAGGTGTTAAAATGTAAAGGGCTGAGGCAAACAAGGAAATGTTACCTTAACTGCAGAATATGTTGTTGCAATTAATAAAGGTGTTAAAATGTAAAGGGCCGAGGCAAACAAGGGAATGTTACCTACAGCAGTGTATGTTGCAAGTAAAGGTGTTAAAATGTAAAGGGCTGAGGCAAACAAGGAACTGTTACCTACAGCAGTGTATGTTGCAAGTAAAGGTGTTAAAATGTAAAGGGCCGAGGCAAACAAGGAAATGTTACCTACAGCAGTGTGTGTGCAAGTAAAGGTGTTAAAATGTAAAGGGCTGAGGCAAACAAGGAAATGTTACCTACAGCAGTGTATGTTGCAAGTAAAGGTGTTAAAATGTAAAGGGCCGAGGCAAACAAGGAAATGTTACCTACAGCAGTGTATGTTGCAAGTAAAGGTGTTAAAATGTAAAGGGCCGAGGCAAACAAGGAAATGTTACCTACAGCAGTGTGTGTGCAAGTAAAGGTGTTAAAATGTAAAGGGCTGAGGCAAACAAGGAAATGTTACCTACAGCAGTGTATGTTGCAAGTAAAGGTGTTAAAATGTAAAGGGCCGAGGCAAACAAGGAAATGTTACCTACAGCAGTGTGTGTGCAAGTAAAGGTGTTAAAATGTAAAGGGCCGAGGCAATCAAGGAAACAATGTTGTTGAAACATTAGTGTTTCTTGTCATGTTTCCTGGTTTGCTCACACACACAACATTTTTGTTTCTGTAACTTTGCAGGTTGCCTGGGCAGGCTGTATCAACTGTATGTTGACATTGTTTGCTTGTTTTTCTTGGCCCTAATGGTTGGATAGCGTGATGTTGGCTGGTGATCCTCCTTTGAAAATCTCTTTGTTTTTCATTTTCAGGCTTTGTCAGAGAAGGAACTTGGTAATGCAGCATATAAAAAGAAAGACTTTGCAACAGCTCATGAACACTATAACAAAGCAAAACAATTAGATCCTACAAACATAACTTGTCTCACAAATAATTCAGGTATGGTAGCTTTAATGTTGATGATCATGCCTGAAAAATAAATAACATGAACATGTTGTTGGAGACTGTTGTACAGAACTATATAGGTATTCTTTACAAAATGAGTGGCCATTTTTTGTAAATGATTTATCAAACTTTACTTTTATCATAATGTTCTAAATATCAAGGAAATTATGGCGACGTTTCGGTGTCGACTAGGCACCATTATCAAGCGAAATGAGTTGAAAGTCAGTGTCATCAATTAAGAGTCTAACAGTAAATTAGCATAACACTAAGTAAATAGTTTAGGGAATCAGATTGTACATTGTACTTTTATCTGTAATTTTATTATCCAAAAAGTATAAATTACTCAAAATTTCTTGCATAATTTCACATGTGAAATTTCACTGTTGCCATGGTGATACTTCCTCTCCCAAAACAAAAATGGAGTCATTCTTTTTCTGTCGTAATTTGTACTTAATTATGGTATTAATTGGTCAAATGGTAACTCATGAAATTTGGGATAAATTTCACTTATGTTTGTCAAAGTCTGTGGAATTTCCCTCGCCTAAAAGCTCAGAAATTACAACATTTTGACAAACACGTGAAATGATCTCAAATGTCACTCATCACCATTTGATTACCTATTCAAATTTCATGCTTATAATTGTCCATGTACATGGCTGATTGGACAGCTCATTTTCCCAAATTGGCCAAATCATGAATTATTCATGAATTTGATAAGCCTAAATTATTGTTATTATTATAAATTCTACATTCTCTGATATGTTTTTTGCAGCTGTTTATTTTGAGGAGGAGAAATATGATGAATGCATTAAAGAGTGTGAAAAGGCTGTGGAGATTGGGCGCTCAAATCAGGCAGACTTTCAACTTATTGCCAAGTAAGCAAGACCTGTCAGTTTTATTGCAACCAATTGACAAAAGCAAGGTTTAAATTGCGGTTTTATATTATTATTGTTTCAGGGCATTTTCTAGAATTGGTAGTGTATATTATAAACAAGAACAATACAAGGATGCCATTTTGTATTACCAGAAATCCCTTACTGAGCACCGTTCTCCTGATATAGCAAAGAAGTGTCAACAGGTAATGTAAGCATGCATTATGAAGCAGCTGTGCATGCCTTGATGTAAACACCATGTGAGTTCCAGAGTACGAGAGCCACATCTGTCTATCTATATGTTAGTATTTACAACATGAGTGACCGTGTTGTATAAGATGTACAATCACAAGCCGAAGGCAAGTCATTGTAGATCTTATACAACACGGATGCGAATGTTGTAAACTGGTACTTATCAAACGTCTAGATTAGGAGTAGTAGAGCAGAAGAGAAGCAAGCCTGGGAACATGAGGTGAAGCTGAGTGTTTCTCTTGCTTAAGGACATTCGCGGGCAAAAAAACTAAACATGTTTTTTCCCTGAAACTTCGTATGGTGAAATAAGATCATTATAGAAGCTAAATGAGCAAATAAAAAATGGGGGTCACCGACTTCGCTATGGAGCCAAATTTCTTCAAAGTATACCCTTTTTCTGATCGAAATTACGTGTGTTAAATCCATGGAAAGTCGAGAATGACAGGTATTTTTTTGTAGAAAAACTAAACGGATTGATAAAATTTTCCTCAAATGGCTATCTAAGAGTTTATAGAATAAGATTATGTACAAAAATTTGTGAATATATAGAAACAACCTGTAGTTTTTGGCTCATATGTACAGTCACCACGTAGCCATCGACGACTCTTTCGCGTGAAGGTAGGTTGAAGTTTTCATCTAAATTCGTGTTTTTATCAAAATCTAAACATGTTTTTTCTTTAAATTTTGGTACATGGGGAGCTTTTATGATTCTTTGTAAAATCACAAAATAAAAAATGGGGGTCACCGGTATCGTTCTCGAGATATTAGCCGATGAAAATCGTCTACGTATCATGCGTGACTGGCTGCCATCTTGGATGTGAGGAAAGAGGACTGGACCGAGATGATTCGAACCTTGATTTTATGCGCAGAAAAGATGCGCGTGAACAATGCGCGCGAACGTCCTTAAGCTCATCGGCCTTGATGAGCTTGGAATTAGGTGCCTTGAACATGTCATGCAGGACGAGCGCTGTCCACACACGACAAGGAGGTAACCATGGTAACCCCAGCACGGTCCACCACCACACCTAGCACCTGTCACTCTGCCTGACGCAGGCAGAGGATTATATATATACTTACCTTTCACCATACTTACCACAGGAGAGGGAGGGTGGGCAACAAGCAGCACGCCTCGTACAACTAGATCCGCAATGATCTGCAACGATGGCCAATTGACTCTGCTTGAGGCATAGTGACACCCCGCACATTGCAAACCTCGTGAGGAACGACCGCTGACCAGCATACCTTGATTTGAACTTAGCCTAAATTACATTCAGCCACATTTTTCTCTTGCTCTACACCCCTCAGTGTGACACAGTATATAAACACAAGCTGCTGCTGATTTAGATTTTTCAATTATTTTGAATGAGCGGGTCTTAGTCCTCTGATATAAACATGGTAGTCAGACAATCAAAAACAAATATTTTATAATATTGTTGTAGCATTATGATTAAGTTGTCATTGTAAATGTCTATACAGGCAGAAAAACGATTAAAAGAAAAAGAAAAACTGGAGTATTTGGATCCAGAAAAGGCAGTGGAGGAAAAAGAAAAAGGCAACTCACTCTTTAAAAAAGGTAATACTATTGATGTACAGGCCCGTAGCCAGGATTTTTTGTGGGGAGGTGCTCCCCAGGCCAAAGTGGACCAAACTATCAAAATGCACTTAGGATAGCAGCAATTCATAGAGGGTCCTGAAGGGAGCCTACAAATCGGCCATTTCCCAGTCGATTAAATAAAAAAATCCCAGTCCCATTGACATGAATTCAAGAAAATCCCAGTATCGTGGACTCGCTTCTAGCGACCACCCTATTAGATAATTCATCTAACAATTTCCTGATCTCATACTTTATGGCAATTGTAAATGATTATTTCACTATGTTTGCATTTCTAAGTGTGCTTTTTGAAGACTTCCTTGCTTTGAAACGTATTAAAAACCATTATCTTGGTTGCTCTATTTGACCTGAATTTTGTGGAATAATAAATGGTTGCATGGTAAAAAAAAAGAATCAATTTCCACAGGAGAGGGAGGGGTGGGCAACAAGCAGCACGCCTCGTACAACTAGATCCGCAATGATCTGTTGAGGCATAGTGCACATTCTTCCCGAGCATGGTAGTCAGACAATCAAAAAACAAATATTTTATAATATTGTTGTAGCATTATGATTAAGTTGTCATTGTAAATGTCTATACAGGCAGAAAAACGATTAAAAGAAAAAGAAAAACTGGAGTATTTGGATCCAGAAAAGGCAGTGGAGGAAAAGAAAAAGGCAACTCACTCTTTAAAAAAGGCAATACTATTGATGTACAGGCCCTAGCCAGGATTTTAATAAGGTGCTAAGTGGACCAAACTATCAAAATGCACCTTGCTGGGATTGTGCTCCCAGTCCCCTTTGCCTTCCTACTTGTAGCCTAAATTACATTCAGCCACAAAAGACAATCAAAAACATTTTATAACTCTGATTAAGTTGTCATTGTATATGATTCTGGAGTATTTGGATCCCGAGCGTGTTGTGGTTGTATGTGCAGCTTCATCCTCGTCTCCTATCACAGCAAGGATAATATCGTTGCAGGGCCGTAGGAAATGGAAAATAAGTGGTGGGAGACGTTTAGCGAGCGCCGTAGGAGCGAGCCGCTAAATTTTTGAAATCTAGAGCCGGCTCGGAAATGCTATTTCCAGCATTCTCCAAGAGCTATTTGTGATTTACGCGTATTGCTAATTACTTCCTACACTGTCTCGGCAAACCAATGCATATTGAAAAATGTATAAGGCTTATAATAATATGCTGTTTTGCAATACGCTTTCCCATTCCCAAAGTGGTTTTGAAATTCCCAGTCCCATTCGCAAAATCCCAGTCCCAGTGGTACAATCCATTTTCCCAGTGTAAAAAAATGGCGATTCCCAGTCAGTCCCATTTTTTAAATCACAGACAACCCAAGCTCAATACGTTTGTAAGGGAATGTGTGGGGATTTAAAATATGCCGTATTTTATTTGGAAATATTTAATTAAAGTTTGTCAACTTTACCTGTGTTGTATCATTCTGTTGATTTTTGACTCTTGTGTGCAGTTTAGGGGGAATTTTAATAGGGATTTATTTAACAGAATGACACAACAGGTAAAGTTGACAAACTTTTATTAATTATTTCCAAATAAAATACGGCATATTTTAAATCCCCATACATTCCCTTACAAACGTATTGGGTTGCCTGTGATCCAGCCTCCGTGGGTGTTTGGTGGCAAACAGATTTACCACCTCTTCTAAGTCAAATTCAAAGTTATAATGGATGTGCATGGACAAGTTTGGCGCGGTTCATTCACGGTGGAAAGAGAGTGCAGTCGGTTTTAGTTTGCCAGTGAATAGTGGACCTTTCCCCAAAAAATGTGGACCTTTGGGGTCTGTGCGAATGCACCCCGTGCACCCCCCTGGCTACGGGCCTGATGTACAACTGGCTTTGTGGTTCACCGTGTAAATGATGTTGTGAAGTATTTATTGCTAGATACAACAAGTTCACAGCATGATATGATGTATTTTAGGTGATTTCCCAGATGCACTAAAAGCCTACACAGAAGCCATTAAAAGAAATCCTGATGATCCTAAACTATACAGCAACCGTGCAGCTACAAAAGCTGGCTGCATTTGATCTTGCTCTCAAGGTATTTAGTGGTGCTTTGACACCAACCTGTGACTATTAAGCATTTTAGAAACTGTTCTTGAAGATGTACTGAGCATGAAAGTATCATTGTTGTACAAGGTAGAAATGTCTGGCCACCGTTAAACTGCTACACAGGCATTGCTCAGACAATTCAAATTAAACATGCCATGAACAGCACACACTTAGCCAGCTAACACAGCAGGAAAAAAATTGCCAGAGAAGTCACAAGATCCTCAAGGGTCCTCAAAAAGAACTAAATAATTTTGACCTCCCTCCCTTCTCTCTCTCTATCTTCTCCCCTCTCATCTACCTAACTGTCTGTCTGTCTATATCTACAACTAATATCTAATTAGCATTTTTTTTTAAATAAATATCCTACCTGACTGGTACTTGAACCTCTTACCTTTGGCTTGCTATCCCAAGACCTTAACCACTTGACCATCCAATATTTCGTTGGTAGTAATGCATTGCACATTATTAATAAACCTAAACCTAACATAAAGTCTTCCCTAATACTAACCCTAATCCTAACCCCAAGGTACTTCATTACTATATAGTCTTCCCCAATACTAACCCTAAACCTAACCCCAAGGTACTTCATTACTGTATAGTCTTCCCTAATACTAACCCTAAACCTAACCCCAAGGTACTTGATTACTATAAAGTCTTCCCTAATACTAACCCTAAACTTGAACCGGTTCAATTTAAATTAAACCAGTTCAATTTAAATTGAACCAAAGATTATTTTGAACTACAACATAGACACTACTGTCTTAATGTTTCACATACTAGCCAATCAGCTTCTGGCATGGATATACACCTATTTCAAATAACGTTGTCACGTTCAAAGCAACAAGCGTCAAGCCAAGACCGAAGTGAATTGAATGCTGGTTATGTGCTGACAATTATTTAAATCACAATTGTTTTTACAAGGTCTAATTAACAAAATGTGAACATTTCCACGTGCTTGTTTGCATATCACACTTCGTTCCATAGATAGGTCTGATTTGAATAATTTGCCAACACAAAACCAGCATTCATTTCAGTCTTGGCTTGACGGTTGTTGCTTTGAACGCGACAACGTTATTTGAAATAGGTGTATACTGCGCATCACACACACAGTACATATCCTCACCACTTTATCAATACACTTTTTGATACCTTGTTTTTGTTTTTTGAAGGACTGTGAAACCTGTATAGAGAAAGACCCAACCTTTGGTAATATTAGACTTATTATAAGACCCTGTGAGCCTGTGGGCCTAGAAGAAACTCTGAATGATTTTGGCATTGAACCATTCTTTACCCCAAAAACAATACCTGTACAGAATCATTATATGAAATAAGATGCATGTAAACAGTACATCATCATTGACTCAGCAGACACAGGGTCTCTAACATGCATTTACTTCATTTGTATTTCAATCATTTAATTTATCGATTCTAATCAGTCAAGGGATATACAAGAAAAGGAGGCGTGTTGTTTGCCTTGAAGAAATACTCTGATGCACAAACTGCCTATGGAAAAGCTTTAGAAATAGACCCTAACAATAAGGTTGGTGTCACGGAGTATGATTGAAAGATGCAAGACAAAAATGCAATGAACTATTTTGTATTTCCAGGAAGCAAAAGAGGGTCTGCATGCCATCCAATCTTCAGCTAGAGCACCTACAGACCCAGAGGAGATCAAACAACGTGCAATGGCAGATCCTGAAGTACAGGTAAATGATAAGTACAAGTGTAATAACACTACAATAAGGCTAAATAAACTTACCTTTCAGACTTAGAGTAGAGAAATCCTGCAGACGGGGGCGTACAGGGGTCCATGGCACGATTCACGGAAATGAAAAATGTAAAATCACGAATCATGGACTTCTGACTTATATTTTCCCAAATAGCATTCTGAACATGTTCTGCCGCCATCGTGAATGACAAATAGCCTTGTCCTGGCGGAGGTACCACAAGTCAAAGTGATCCAGATTTCTATTAATTTTGCCAAGTTTGCCCTAATTCAAAATGGCGGCGAAAAACCGTGAAAGGGCTTATTAGATTGTGGCATATTTTGGTGTTTATGATCAATGGAAACTTGTTATCAACATGATGAGTTGCAAGGGACTTGTTTTGTCATGTAGTAATGCATGGTAATAGTGCCTAATGACTTTCAAATCTTGGTTTTCTTTCAGAGTATACTTTCTGATCCTGGAATGAAAATAATCTTAGAGCAAATGCAGGAAAATCCTAAAGCAGCTCAAGAGTAAGTACTGCAACTCAGTTATTTGTCTAGTTTGACTAGCTACGGTGTAAAACCTCCTTCTTATGTGTGTACATTCAAATCCGCTTCACATTGTTCACAGAGATAGACTGCTCAGTCACCCTTAGGTTCACTATGTTCCCATTTGCTTGAGTTATTTGCAAGGAATCATGGGAAGGATGCATAATCTTCTTTATACTTACTTTTTAACTCGTGGATTGAAAATCCTCGAGTTATTAGTGTGGGTCTGAATATACTAATGTGTCACTCACTAGAGTAACATTGTAAACTTCTGAGCCTTAGAATTCTTGACCAGCGTAAGTGCCGGGGAGATTGAGGCGAGTGGAATGGGAGAGGGTTGGGGATAGCTTAGGGGGAGGCCAAGGGGAGAAAGGATTGGAACGCTTAGTACCTATAAAGTGTGTATGTCTTTGTACCATTTATATACAAAAAGTTATCTTTCCCCCAATCGATGTGGGACATTGTCAAATAAAAACACTACGCATGACCACTAATTATTTGCACAATCGTCAGATTGTAGAGCGAATGGGATGTCTTTACAAAATGATATTATCAAACCTGGTGTGTCTGTTTAGCAGGGTTTTGTACGGCCGAATATCTCGGACATGAACGCATGTTCATGAAAACCTACCGCAAGCCAAAAAAGCCATCGGCGAATGTGTTGTGTTAAGGTCAGCGGGTATTACCACAAATCTATAAAAACGAAAAAAAACTTCATCAGTTCTCAGGCGGATATTACCTTAGTTACACTGATGGAAATTTAGTGAATGACGTTGTAATCCAAGAATCTTTAAAAATGGATACGAAGCGAAAGTAGGAGCAAGTAACAAGATGAATGAGTGTACCATATTTAATTAATGGCTCGACATGAAAAAAACCTTCCATCTAAAAATGCAAAATGAAAGACTCAACGAAAAGACCTACATGCAAAATGCAAAGAACACACATGTCGATTTATTGAACGAAATGAGGGGGGCTCCCGGGATTAACGATTGATTACTGCTCTGTTTACAAAGGAAAACAATCCACGAGTTAGCCATAGGGCACCTTTGATTAATGCAAGAAACCGAGTCCATCTACTAGGTGTTCCTGGTGAAACAATAGATTGAAATGTAGCAAACACGATGTGATGCGAGATGACAAATATATCACATCCAGTTATAGCAAGACAACTGGATGTGATATAATGTCGCCATGCCAAGTTCATGCCATTTTGCATGTTTTCACATCCTCTTCATGACGTTGAGGACACCAATGGTTGTTTTCAGTTATTTGTCATTGCACACTCCGTTCTCTTTCATGTCGAGTCTGCTAAATCTCTGTAATGGTGACAGGGAAATTTTATTTATTTTTGTATTTCAGCCACCTTAAAAACCCAGAGATCCTTAGAAAAGTACAGAAATTAATGGAAGTTGGCATACTTCAAATGCGCTAGCACATCCACAAGACACATCAAAGACTTCCAAACTGCCATCTCAAGTTTAGTGCTGACAGTAGTCATTCAAGTTATGAATAATTATGCAAGACAGTTTGTAAACTCAGCATGCACAGAATTATCACAACAATTATTTTGTTATACAACTTGAGCCACTGTGTACCACATTGAAATAAAGATTTAGTTACTTCCAATATTCATACTTCAGTATACTAAACTAGACAATAAAGCGACACCATATGTTGGTTTCAAAAGATTTTATTTGTCAAATTTGTGGGAATGATGTTTGTGTACTGTTTTGGATGTCTGTCATGTACCTTCAGTTCACTTCGTGTGGGTATCCTGAAAAATATAAGGTTAGTAGCCCCAATCCCCAACAATCAAGTGAATAGGAAAGCAGAGTAATAATCAAACCAATAGTAAAGTGGGAAACTCTTGTAAACAAGGCAAATAAGGAAGTTCTACCTCCATCCTTCCAACACCGTAAGGTTGCTGGTGGTATGGCGATGTTCCATGTCGTCTCTATGAGCCAACACAAAAGGAGGTAATTGTTAGAAGAAAGGAAAGCAAGAAAGTCACGACAACAGGTACATACAATGTGTTATTATGGATTGCAACTTTAATTTTTACAAGCGAGTGACCATATCGATACTGTTCAGAATTATGATTACAAACAAAACTTTGCAATGACTGGCAGGACACACACAGACCATTCCCTGGTAGGCCATTACCTGGGTGTGTTGATATAGGTGTTCCTGTGTGCCACTTGGGTTATTCTTGTAACCAACTTACAGCCCTGAAATAACATCACACTGACAACATCACTTGTAAGATAACTAATACAACTATTCAAAGTTATGAATATTCATAAATGCGTAGGCTTGTCATGAATTCCTTGTCATTACACAATTCGTGTTTGTTTCACTTTTTGTAGTGAAAAAAAAGTAATTTTAACGTCTTAGAATATGTGTAAGCTATTTTAACTTTCTAACGATCGTGTTTTTGTATTTAGAACTATTTCTTTCTTTGTTTTGTAAAATAAACAAAAACACGCGCTTATCACGCTTTGATGTCCGCCATTTTGAAATTCTCTATCGGCCACGTCACCTTGCTCAAGTCTTACCACAATATACATGATGAACAGAAAAATAAGATAATTACTCATCCTAAGGACTAGCAGCCTCTTAATCTTTCATTTTCTTGCATGAGCTGTGAGTTGGCATATCGTAATTCTTGTAGTTGTGAGATCAAACAGTTCTTGTCGTCCTTGTACGCCGACCGACACGACGGGCTGCTCGAGTCTTGTACTTGTAGTGGTGTTCCTTGTAGTCCCAGAAATGGCGTTTCGTCGTAATTCATGGATCTCACTCGTTTTAGAAGATCTTCTTCCTTTTTCTCTAAGTCTAAATATTTACTGATCAATTCTTGTTTCGAAAGAGAGAATAGCGTTTCAGCTTGGATGTTGTCGTAGACATCGTTGAAATCTTTCTCAAAATAATGTTGATCAAAATTTTCCTCAATGTCTGAACAATACTGAAACTCTTTGTCGTCGACTGGGCTTCCTCGAACTGATGATGTTGAATTTGAACATGTAGTTGTAGGCGAGGAGGAAGGAGAGTACACATTGACATAGTTTATAAACGGCTCGACTTTCTCTCGATCGTCCATCAGGAACTGTGTTGTGTTTTCTGGCGCCGCGGTTTGTTTTTTAAACTTTTTGGTCGGAATTTCAACAACATCTGGCCTGCAATCCTGTAATCTTCTCTTCTTTAGTCTTCTCGTCTTTTTTCTCTTGATTGCTTGAGCGGATCCTTCGGTGTTCATTCTTGACTGTAATCTTGTTCTTCTCTTTGAGCACAGACTTTTTGAACACATTGATTTATGAAGTAGAGCGTCGAAATAAACGTTTTGATGAAACTAAAACGTTTTAAGTTAACAAACGTTGAATAAACGTTGTAAAGATATTGCTGAGTCTTGATTTTTCTCTGCAAATCGTCGATTTTCTAAGCGTAAAATAAACCGTCCAACTGGCTTGGCTTTCAACGTAGAATGGACGTTGTTGTACGTTGAACCGTCGTTGTGGTTACCCCGCCAAATTCATCTACGTCATCCAACAATTTTACCGAATATGGTTAATCACACCTTATTAGGTCAACAGCTGAACACATTGACTGCATATACAAGTTTTGGCGCGGTTACTTTCACTTCCGCTCAATGCACAGCTGGATATTCACTTTCTACGCATGATGAAAACATAAATTCAAATGTGATGTTTATCATTTTCAGAATTACAATCAATCTAATTATTCTGATCTTAGTTTGATTCCTTTTTTTTTCTATTGAATTATCGCTTTACGATAAAACATGGATCATAAAAAGATCCATGATCCATGGATAAAATAAATGGATATCGATCGCCTGCTGTGGAGTTCCCTGTTTGGGGTCTGGGGAAGCGGGCCGCGCAGATACAACTAGTTACATACCGTATGTCATATTATTCGTAACTACGTATGGATTGTTTCATGATGAAGATGAATTCTTTCGGTCGATGCTTTGCAATGCTTGCTGTATGTTCTCTATTGTTTGTCACTATATTTATAGTCTACATATGTCCACATAGATCGTGTAGTCCGACAAACTTTCTATACAAAACTGACAGTGATAGCTCATCAACAACACAACCTAGACTTTATCGTTTCACGAGAGAAGCCATCAAGATGTTTAATTTCAGCAGTTCAGACGACGTAATGGTTTTTCTCCATATTCAAAAAACCGGCGGAACAACATTTGGTCGGCATTTGGTTCGAAACTTGAATATTACATTCCCGTGTGAGTGTCGTCGTGTTCCAAGACTACGGTGTCCCTGTAAAAGGCCGAATTCAAAGAAGATTTGGTTATTTTCACGTTATTCGTTAGGATGGCCTTGTGGGCTACATGCAGACTGGACAGAACTACACGCTTGTGTGCCAGGTTATGTTAGGAAACAGAACGGCAAAGTAAAAAAACAGCGATATTTGTATGTGGCGTTCTTACGCGAACCCATTAGTAGAGTTCTGAGTGAATTTCGTTGTTACCAGCATGGTACGACGTGGGCTGCTTCGCTTCATAAGTGTAAAACTAGAACTCCAACAAAGAAAGAATTACCTCCTTGCTATACAGGAGAGACGTGGGAGGATGTCACAATGGATACATTTATTGCTTGCAAATCAAATTTAGCGTTCAATCGACAATCGCGGATGCTTGCCGACCTGACGCTTGTAAATTGTTACAACACAACTGGAAGATCTCGTAAAAGACGCCAGAAAATTATCTTAAAAAGTGCAATGAAAAATCTACAAAGTATGGCTTACTTTGGGCTTGCTGAGTATCAAAAGGAAAGTCAGTATCTATTCGAAAAGACATTTGGAATGAAATTTATCAAGCCATTCCTACAGAAGGTGGAAGAAGAAACTCGAGCTGCGGATGTTATGACCGACATTCAGCCAGTAGACCTTCGTCAAATTAACAAACTCAGTGCTAATGACATACGACTTTATCGATTTGCAAAGGAGCTATTTTTTTATCGCGTGAAGTATTTTAAAGATAAAGATACTAAAGACAGGGGTATTATTGACAATAACTCGGGCTTCCTTCGGAAGGGCCCGAGTAACTAATGAAAGAGGGACACTTAAGTTGGCTCTGGTTTCTGTCAACCCAAATCTGTACAACAGATTTGATCTGTACAACAGATTTGATCTGTACAACAGATTTGATCTGTACAACAGATTTGCGGCACAAATCTCGCATCTCAGTCGTGCTACATTTCTCGCAACACCTTCAGTTTCGAGAATCTCTACATGTCCATTTATTTTGTTCATTCTAATGATGTTCCAAACTAAATGCTCCCTGGGGATAAACAACATTTGATTTCAAAAGTAATCATTCTTTTGCGTGACTTATTATATTGGAATATATAATTAAATTCACACTACATACTGGAAATATTTGGGCAGGACTGTTCACGATTTTCAGTTGTTGCAGATATCACAACACTTTTCATTACTCCTTTTTCTCATAAAAATAAACAAAACTAAATATTCCCAAACAAATAAATTACTAAATAAACTTCAAAACTATTTTAATATAGACCTTTAGATTTTAATATGGTTAGTAACATTAATAAAATAAGTTAGATTAGCTATAGTAGACATCCTGTTGTCCTTGTGATCTGTTGTCTCTTCCAAAAGGATTTGCATTTCTTTGGCCTCCTCTTCCTCCATTTCCCCATCCACCTCGTCCACCTCGTCCACCACGATCATCACCAACCCATCCTAAAATGATTTAAAATATCATAAGACTACATTCATATCCAAAAACAGTTTTTACAAAAGTGGATTGAAGATGGAAATCTGCTGCTATTGTAGTAGAGATCCTACAAGGTTTGGTGGACACTGGTGACTTGACCAAAATATGCATTTGCTCAGCCTGAGCCTAAATCAAGACAGTGACTCATGCAATTAAAAAAGGGTTTCTAGTTCAATTTGTCAACATTTTTCTCCATTCTGGTTCTTCTTCTTTCACATATGAACACTCCTTCTATACAGAATATTATTTGCATGGTGCAATGCACAGTTTGAGAGCAGACATAATGAGTGTGTCAAGTGAAAAGGCACCTTATGACATTCAAAATACTTGTTTGGGGCTCATAGCATGCAGACCAAAAGACAGTGCCAATCTGTTGGTAGTATGACTCTTTAGTGAACAACAACACAAGAGAGATATGTGAAAACACTGAAAAATGAGCTCAAATTGCTAAAACAAACACTAATAATAATTCTGAAATTCTAAAATTCTGAGAATGTCATAAGGTTCATTTTCACTTGATGCAGCCTATGTGACTTGATTCAAAGTGCACTGTGTAATGCACAAGTGTAGGAAACCTACCTCCCTGGACCTTGCCACCTCGACCACCCCTTCCACCACCACCACCCCTTCCACCCCCTCTACCACCATGACCACTGTATGGTCCCTGGTTCTTTGGTGTTTCCTGTCTCTTCTTAAATGATGGCATCTCTGGTGGTGGAGGATTCATGGTGGATGGTCTGCCACCACGGTCTGGAACCTGGAACATATATCTTATTATATCACATTTGCAACAACCTATAATAATAATAAATATTGAACCTATGATTGACCAAAAAATATTCTGCTATTGAAGCAGCCAATTCTATTAGGTACTATATACAATATGAGTGGCCGATCTGTATGGGATTTACAAACTCAAGCCGTAGGCGAGAGTTTGTAAATCCATACAGATCAGACGCGAATATTGTATATTACTTATCAAATCCAAAGATGTATACAGCTATTTCAAAAAAGGTTGGTGCCAGTTTTGTTGCATCTTGCATGTTGCATGTTGCATACCAAGCCCGAAATGTATTGTGGATCATATGTAAACAATGTCTGCATGCACATACAAAAGAAAATATGCCGGCTTCATATTGCGAAGATAAAGTTTGTGAAAATTCCCAGAGTCCATATTGTTGTGACCTTTCGCTCACTCCATTCGCATCGCCCATAGTGCATTTCGGGCTTGGTATGCAACATGCAAGATGCAACAAAACCTTCACCAACCTTTTTTGAAATAGCTGTATAGCTAATTGCATAATCGTTGTCGGGTCGAAAATCATGAAAGCTATGACCAAAAGGAATTCTGGGAAATAAAAATTATCAAATAACACCGTCAAATCATCGACCTTTTCATCCAGACTTGTAGGATGTTAGTTAAATAGCTCATATACCTTCAAAACTACGAGAACATTGAATATATCTGTATGTAATGTAGCTCATGAACTGATTTCCCATCCATCATTGCGGTCTCAGCTTCTATGATTTATGATTTTCAACCCGACAATGATTATGCAATTAGCTATAAGTGGATGTTTTACTATAATTTGGATGATAGGAAACAGTTTGGCCAAGAAAATCCAAGTTAAAGTTGAATGCAAATGAGGATGAATCTCTTGCCGATTTACGATGTCTGCTATGCTTATGATTTCTATTGTATTTCCCTCATTAATTATTCATGAATTCAATAAATTACAATACAGATAATACAGTAGTAACAAATTGCTATTCTGCTTTACAGGCAAAATATTGAATAATATGTTTCTATAATTTCGTACAAACACTGCATTGGGCTCCCATCAATCATCCATGAGTTACTTTGTAATGAACCAAAGTAAAGCCGGTTACAGATGAGCAAGTTTTCTATGACAAGTATTTTTCTTCTTGTTTTGATTGACAGAAACTTATGCAATGTTTAAGCGCAAAAGAAGAACTCAGCCTGAGTAACAATACAAAGACAACACCTAAATACATTTACTGGTAGCCTTACTAAAAGAAAGCATCTTACCTTCCCCATAATAACTCTATTGATTGCACATTTTGTTTTTTCTCGTATTGAACCACTGCTTGTTCTTGGTTGTCTCAAGAGATCTGTTATGACAAAAACAATAGTTTTTTGATGATTATAATATAATTTCCTTCCCTAGAACTAAATACTCTTCCTCCCTCCCAACAAAAATGTGTAGCATATTTAGAGAAATTCATGAGTGGGAAGTAGTTAATGTTATTTTTGGTGACCGTACTGTGTCCAAGCATTCTTATTGGTTGAGCAATGATTTTGCGATCTGTGATTGATTGAATCTCTGTGTTTGATTCCGTACCGTGACCGTAACTCATAGGCTATAGACAGCAATGCTTTTAAAAGCACTATATTAATATATATATATTTATTTTTATTATTTTTATTATTCCCACTCATACAAAAACGACTCTATTACACATTAACCAATTACCTGTCCTTGCAGCAACAACATCAGCTACAGTAACAGATGCACTAGAACTCATTGATCTTCTCATGGGTTGAAATGTTGAGGTCATTTTATCCTTCTTGACCTGTATTAAATACAGACAGACATTGTTTCCATATCTCCTTTGAAGCAGGAAGATTTGTACATTGTATTGACGAAAGACTTACCTTTGCTTGATCTGACCATCCGAAGGATTGAATGGTAACATCTAATCGCTTGAGCAACATTTGTCTTCTCAGGGAATACTCGCTGTTGAGTTGATTGTTTATTTGCTCAACCTTAATCTATTGAGAGAAAGAGACAATGCAATTATTGACCATAAATTACAGGATACATAAAACTTTGTTCATCAAAAGAAACAAACCCATTGACTTTCAGCCAGCCTCTTTTGTAGGAGTGGATTTCCTATATGATCTTTAGGTAATTGAATTAGTAGTTGATGAACCTGTTTTGATGACAATAATATGATTAACAATAGTCAGTGTATGTAATGCGCATGATATGATAATTCTCATACTAATATGCACAATACAAATTAATAAATTATTATTAATAATTGTTACAATGGAATTAACTGAAAAATATAGATTATCATCAAAATGTTACTGGTCTATCACACTTACTTTGCTTTCAATTTGTGAAAATATAGTAAAAACACTGGTATCTTTTGTTGGTAATGGGAGATCCAATGCTAGTAGAATGGAGTTTATGTGTTCCAATGTTGGACTTACAGCCTGGAGATATCCATTAAAATAATATCATGTCAATAAATAGAGAATAATTCAGGCTAATTATAGCAGTCTACCGTACCTGCTGATCTATTTCCATCTTTTCATCCTCTACTCCACCAAGCATTCTACATGCCTGTAGCTCAGATGTCAGGTAATCTGTTTTAGATTAGATAAATATATATGTATATAAAGAATTAATCAATTAATAATATATAGTTATTGAATTATTATTCATATGCATTCTCAGGGTTCAGTAGATTTTTAAACAACCAGCACAAAACTTTGAACAAGTGACTGTAATGACGACATTGTTAGGCAGATTTTATAGGCAGAACAGACATGAGCTATTTTTGTCTTGACAGTACAGCACAATTCCATTGGTTGTCAGTTTGTACTGAGTACTCTGCAACCTACTACAATATTGCTTGTAATTTGTATTCTTACCGAGTAGCAGTAAACGATTTGAAACATCATTTAGACCATTAATTCCTGATAAAACTTGATGTGGATTGCCTTTGTAAGGAAAACAAAACTCATTGAAATACTATATCATAGTTAAATTGTTGATGAGTCTCAGTTATGTAGCTTACCTAACTCATTTAATAGTCCACTCATTTCAAGTTTGAACGTCTCCTGATCTTCAACTTCTATTTATAGATTTATATTTGGAATGAAATGTTGAAATTAGCACAAACATTTCCAAGATATATTTCATAGTGTAGCCAATCATTCATATTTGCTGTTGTTGTTTGCTTCTACACATGTTTCTCATGTGGCTTTCAAACATGACATAAACTAGTCTGCTCATAGGCAGCCCAGCCATTGCTTCTGAGGCTACTAAATAATTCAATAAAATGATATTTGTGACTTTTTTTGATGGGTTTCCTGTGGTAGAGCGCGCACGCAATACGTCTTATGTCTGGCTCCCTGTTTCAATATGCACTCTCTGCAGGCGTGTCTTGCGGGATGCACACAGGAAGCCCAACATAGGATGTTACTCAGCACAGGCAGCCCGACATAATACGTATTGCGTGCATGCTCTACCACAGGAAACCCATCAAAAAAAGATGCAAATATCAATTTATTGAATTATTTAGTAGCCTCAGAAGCAATGGTTGGACTGCCTGTGGTCTGCTAGCTAATATTGCATAGACCATAGTAACTAACCTGTCAGACTTTCACCAAGACGACATACTTTCTTAAGTTCATTGATGAGCCATACACAAAGAGCCATGAAGTCAAATGTTAATACTTCACCCTCTAGTGTTCTTGCAAAAGCCCCTTCTTCCTTCACCAAAGGACTCTCATAGCTGAATAAGAAAACAGAGTTTTCAAAAATCGGGTTCTTTTTTCTTTTGATTTTATTTAGATAGATTTAACAAATTTACGATAGTTTCGCGTGGTATGTCCTCTTATTTACCACGGTTGGCGTCATCGAATCGTCAAAATTGTTGTGGATTCACGAGGCGTAGCCGAGTGCATCCACTTAACAATTTTGACGATGAGATGGCGCCAACCGTGGTAAATAAGAGGACATACCACAAGAAACTATCGTAAGTTTGTTTTTTACCACAACAGAGGGAGAAAACATCCGAAAACGCCGATAAATTTTGAAAGAAAAACTGATTCAAGCGCGCGCTAGATCCGTGCGCGAGCGAACACGCAATTGCCGTGGTATGTACTCTTATTTACCACGGCTCTAAGCCAATCAGAGAGCGAGAAACTGACTAGTTGTGGTAAAAAGTTTATTTTCCCTTTTTTGCTGAGTTATTTACAATGTAAGCTTATTAATTACAAGCTATTTCAATATTTAAAGAAATTAATCCCTTTGCATCAGGTTTAGATCAATCAATCAATCAAATCAATCAAAGCTTTTATTTAACAACGGAGTCTCTTCAATACAATATGATTGGTCTCCCAGAGAGCCGTATTCTGGGAACCAAAACAATGAAAGTTCTTCCCTGAGAATCAATTCTCAAGCTCTAGTCTAGGTACAGTACAAATGACTGAAATGTAGTTTCATTTTCTTTCATATAAATGCATACAGTGCAAACAAGGTTGATTGAAAGAAATACAACATCAACCACGTCAAATATGCTGTAAAAAGCAACAAAATCATACTACTAGCCTTACCCCAGATCATCTAGAGCATCAAGGACGTCGTTTTCCATTTTTTCAAGTCTCCAAACTTTAAACTTTTCCTTTTTTTTCCCTTCAGTTTCAGTCCCTGGCCGTGTTCATGTTTACGCATGACCTTTGTCGTATTACCGCTGTATTATCGCAGGCGCAGGGTGTGCATGACTTAGCAAGATTTTGAAAATGTCTTCCTTGAAAGAAGTCGTTTCTATGTACCAAACGCTCATCAATGAATGGAATAAAAAGCCTGCAGTAGATATAGAGAAATGCGGGAAACTTTTGTCTGGAATGAAGGTAAGCTCGTACGACTGTTGTATCTTTGAAATATAGTCTTTTGTTTTATAAAGTTCGAACGTCCTCATCCTTTTTTTCACTTCAGTTCTTCAATTATTCGATGAATCCATATATCAATGTTATTTATGGTTACTTTGAACATTTCGATGTCATACCCTTTTTTGTTTTTGTTGATTTTGTTTTGTGTTCTTCATGCATTTGACTGTAGATGGCTCTCATCAAGTTTTCATTTCTACCATTACCAACTGCATCTAACAAACCACATCAAAGAGAACTTCTTCTAGCAAGTAAGCCAACAGTTATCTAGCTTCCTTAAGGGCCATTGACATATTCGATATGTCCCGCTTTATAGTGTCCAATGGACGTTTAGGTCAGACCCCCCTCCCCTCCCCTCCCCTCCCCTCCTGCCTTATTATCCACCTATTGTTTGACATAATAAAAATGGCTCCTGTGCTTTAGAGTAGGCTAGAGATTTCCAGCCGTTACTATCGCTATAAACACAAGAGTAGGCTAGAGAACTATCACTATAAACACAGATCATTTCACGACTTAACTGTCAGATAAGAATTTATTCAATAAAATCACAATAATAAGATCCAAAAAAAGTGTTTTGTTCGAAATGCCCCACACTAACGTCCATGTCTCAAACCCACCCCTCCCTAAGCATTTGTTGGACGTTAAGTGGGGCAATTCGAATACGTGTCTACGGTCCCTTACCAGCAGCAACACTTGGTTTGGTTGCATTCTGTCAGCAGTCAGTGTTAAATACAAAATGCTATGTACATTGTACCCAGTGTCAAAGTCCATGTTTCTCATCCTCTCATTGGACGAGAGGGTATCACGTGAAAGTCATCAAATTTGACTGTTTCCTGGCAACAGCAATATGTTGTGGACTGGTAATAACAAAACTGGAAGTTACCTAACTGGAAATGCAACCTATTTTCTTTTTTTTGCAACATATTTTCTTTTTGTTCTTTGAAACTTGGTATATAACAAAACACTTATTTACGGGGACACTTATTTACGGGGACCAAGGGAGCCTTGGGGAAACATTGGCGGTCTCGGGACCACAAAACGTACTGTTTCCCTCGGTCCCAGTAAATAATAATTTATTTAATATTACCATTGCAAGGAGATATTCTTGAAATTGGTGTTCAGTGGAGCATACTCAAAGAAGACATTCCATCTTTTGAAAGATACATGGCTATGTTAAAGCCTTACTACCTGGACTATAGGTAAGGCACATTCATTCTAACTCTGTCAGTCCAAGCAACAATCTGATAACTAAGCCCTGGTCTGTTTCAGGGGTATCATTGAGGATTCTGCATATATGTATCAGCTATTAGGACTCAATTTGCTTTCTTTGTTGGCACAAAATAGACTGGCTGAATTCCATACTGTAAGTATTATAAGTAAAAACATGACAATGGAATATAGTTACAATACAGTCATGACAATGGAATATAGCTACATTACAGTCATGACAATGGAATATAGTTACAATACAGTCATGACAATGGAATATAGTTACAATACAGTCATGACAATGGAATATAGCTACATTACAGTCATGACAATGGAATATAGTTACAATACAGTCATGACAATGGAATATAGTTACAATACAGTCATGACAATGGAATATAGCTACATTACAGTCATGACAATGGAATATAGCTACAATACAGTCATGACAATGGAATATAGCTACATTACAATCATGACAATGGAATATAGCTACATTACAATCATGACAATGGAATATAGTTACAATACAGTCATGACAATGGAATATAGTTACAATACAGTCATGACAATGAAATATAGCTACATTAGTCATGACAATGGAATATAGCTACATTACAGTCATTTATTCGATACGCTTCATCATGATCGACAATGGAATATATGTACATGTAGCTCTACAATACAGTCATGACAATGGAATAGCTACATGTACATTACAGCCATGCCGTTTACTTTCTGTAGGAACTGGAACTGTTACCGGCCAAGGAGTTACAGTACAATGTATATATACGACATCCTATATCATTAGAACAGGTAATAACCACAACTATGTAGACCTACATAGAAGGTTTTCACAGCAGACATCTTGTGGAGCAAGAACATTTGTATTTTTAAACAAGAAAAGATTTCATTTCCCTGCAGAAAACATGATTTTGTTTTGACTGTCAGCTGTGACGACCCTATATTGAGCACTTGATTTCAGTAGATGTCATGTTTGGTTTGTGAGGAATCAGCTGATTGCTTGATGGGACGTGAAGGGCAGTCTTTGATCACCATGAGATTAATGGACCATGTGTATTGTTTTATTTTAATATCTGGCCATTTTAATGCTCATGCGTACATATTCACATGAAGCTTGCACAATATAAATGTTTTTTTTTTTATTCCTTGTGCAGTCAATATACCAGCCACTTACATCATGTTGCTACTTATATTTCAGTATCTTATGGAAGGAAGCTATAACAAAGTAAGCTTACAATGATTTGTATGCATTTATGTATGCATTATTTATTATCCATTCTTCTATTTAATCTTCTATGATTTCCTTGTTTATTGCAGGTATTTCTTGCAAGGGGAAATGTCCCAGCTGATAATTACCATTTCTTCATGAACATTCTTTTAGGAACTCTAAGGTAAAGTAGTCACATGTATACTGCATAGTGACATTAACGTGTATTCACTAGCATAGGGAGGGTGGGGCACGGGGGGGACACACAGGGGGGACACACAGGGGGGATATGTGGCCCCCCTAAATTTTTGGTGAAGATGTTTGTTTCTTTTTTTTTACTTTTGTGTATTCTTTCATTAATATCTTAGTTTGGATTCTCTTTCAGACAAGAAATTGCTGCCTGCATTGAAAAATCCTATCAAAGTATTACTTTCTCTGAAGCAACCAGAATGTTGTACTTTGAAGGAGACAAGAACATGAAAGAATTTGCAGAAAAGGTGAACAACAACATAGATACATAACTGCTACAAATGAATACAGTAACATCAACGGCTTGTCAGAATTCATTGTTTTGCCATTCCGTAGACATTTATTAACTGGAGAAATGTTCTATTTTCTTTACCATCATGTTATTTTAATAATAATAATAATAATAATACTTATTTTATTTTCTCTAGCGTGGGTGGACATTAATTAAAGATAACATCTACACATTTGAAGATGACAACAAGAAAGAGACAAGTCTAGAACTGCCATCATACACAATGACTCAACACATGCTTGAGTATGCCAAAGAACTGGAGAGAATAGTTTAATTATGGCTGATTATTTATCATATTGCAACATGCTTTGCGAGTGCAACCTCTTTACAGACCCTAAACAACCCTGACATTAGAAGTACACACTTAAGGTGCGGACACATGGTGCAACATTGCGCGCAACATTGCACGCAACATGTTGCAGAGGTGGACACACGCTACAACAATACGTGTTGCGTGCAATGTTGCACCTAAGCCTGGTCCTCACTAGCAACATAAGCACAAGTAACATACAGCTAATTCAGAAAACGTTGTCGGCGATCGACTTCAAGCCTACGCGACTAGACCGGAAGGGAGTATGGGTAGATATGATAATCGGCTTGCATGCTTTTCGTATTTGGTGGCAATGGCAGGTGAATCTGTAAATGTATGCCTACGCGTTTTAAAACAAGGAAACAGAAGCAGATGGTGAACAAAATGGCAAGGAAGTTGAGGATTCTGTTGTGTTTTTGAATGAAATTTTAGTTGAACTTCGCGCGCTGCACGCTGGAATGTCATTATCTAATTTACATAAACTTATGTTGAATATTAATTAACTCGAACGTTTACAATAACTTCAGAATATTGGTCTTTTCCAGTGAAATACTCCATAATTTTCGACTTTTTATAATATAAAATAAATAGAAGATGGCTTTAATTCTATGGATGCACTTCGGAGCTCTTGAAATGCAGCTGACTGAATGCACTCGCTATCGCTTGTGCATCCACTTGCTAGTATTTCAAGAGCTCAGGCGTACATCATTTTTGTATAGAACATAGAAAGCCATCTTCTATTTGTGAAATGATTCATATCCCGTGAGAGACGTTCCTTTTTGATAGTGTATTTATAGAAGCATTGAATTTACCCATACTCCTTTTCGGTCTAGTCGCGTAGGCTTGAAGTCAATCACCGACAACGTTTTCTGGATTAGCTGTATGCAGACTCAGAAATGCATTGCTCATTAACGGTGCTCATTAACGGTGCTTGTCTTTTGTCACACCTATTGCATAAATGGTGTCCTGAGTCTGCGTATGTTGCTTATGTCGCTAGTGTGACCCAGGCTTTACTTACCAAGGCCTACTTTCATGTGAGCATGTCGTAGTAGTGTTACAATATAGGTAGACTTAAAAATATTTCTATTTATGACGAACAACAAAGCCATGTAGTTTACACCTCAAAACAATAAAGTTATTTTCTTCTGTAACTGGGTTTTATCGAATTAATGAATAATTAATGAGACAAATACAATAGAAATCATAAGCGTAGCAGACATCTGTAAATCGGCAAGAGATTCGTCCTCATTTGCATTCAACTTTAACTTGGATTTTCTTGGCCAAACTGTATCCTATCATCCAAATTATAGTAAAACATCCACTTATACATCGTTGGATTCGATAAGTAATATACAATATTCACGTCCGATATGGGATTTACAAACTCTCGCCTACGGCTCGAGTTTGTAAATCCCATACAGATCGGCCGCTCATATTGTATATAGTACTTGTATGGTTTCTGTGCTGTGTATACTATCATTGCTCTTAGTAAATAAGTAAGTAAGCAACTTTATATATTTAGGGTAACACAACATCAACATCAGTGTATAGTGAGTCTAAAAACGTTTTTATTAAAAATATGCATTATTTCTGTTTTACAATAATTTGTTAATTATTTATGTCTTTGGACTAGAATGCAAACAATATATCTGTGAAACAATACTATATAATTAGCACTAATTAGTATATATAGCACTGACGAAACAATAGAAAACAATAGTACTGTTTCAGAGATATATTTGCATTCTAGTGTCAGTATATGGAAGACATTGCGTCATGTCCTTGTTCATTTAGATGGGAGGGCAATACACACTGCAACAACTCGACCAATGCACCAACCACCTACAACAATAACAATGTCAGTTACATGCCAACCATAACATAGTAACAAAAAATTAATATCAATTGAAATAGCATGTAATGTGATAACTAGACTTTTCTATACCTTGTTCATAGGCTTCAATCTTGAATGAGTTGCTTGCACCCTTGACGTCACCATAAATCTCATAAGCATTCTCAAACAGGATGACGACCTCCCTGATTGCGTCAATTGCAAAGTTAACACAGTTACCTGAAAATAACACCACCAAACCTTTCTTTAGTGACTATTCACTCTAAGCCAGAATAACAAATAACTACAAAATAAAGGTCAAGATTATTACACTTTCAACATACGTTCAGTGCATGCTATAAAGTCTTTTGCTAGTTTTTCCAAAGCCTCTGCAATTGAAGTCTCTTTGCAAGCCATAAAAGCCTTGTAAATATCAACCAATGCTTGTCCAATGAACTGCATTCCACGGTATATTTCTTTGTTGTCAAAGGCTTCAAAAGCTTTCTTGAATGCATCAACTGTCTGTGCTGCATCTTCTACACAGGTCTCAAAGCTGATGTTGTATTTGCCTAAACCAACTGCAATCCCTTTGTACAACTGAACCCATTCCTTGCCTGTTGAACCACTGGAGACCGTGAATGGTGTCTGTATGGCATCATAGTACTTCTCATTCACCCTTGAAGAAAAATTGAATAACGTTTTGAGATATGCATATATAAGCTATATAATTGCTATATAATTGTGAGAAAAAGAGGGTATAAGTTTAAAATGATGTTTCATTTGGTTTATTGAATTATTGAATTATTGAATTCACCACCAATATAATAATGTAAAAAATTACAAGTGGAAATAATAATAATAGAAATGACAGGAGGCAGTAACACTTACAGATATCGATATTCATATTTTCCCTTTGGGAGGAAAGATGCAAATGTGAGTGATCCTTTGGCTTGTGCTTTTTCTCCAGGGTTTTGACCACCTCCAACATAATAAAAGTCCACATATTTTGAATTGTCTGCGCTACTTGGATAAACACCTACAAAATAAAGAAACTGTTATTATCAGAGTATTTTACTATGGCAAAGACACAGTTCTCATTAATGCCATACCTATCCAGTCCATAGCTGTAGCCTCATCCACTGGTACCGACCAGGACACAGTTACAGGCTTGCCGGCAGGTGCTTCAACTGGAGACAGACTCAAAGATCGATTTTGTTCAATGGTCTCTATCTGATCTTCAAACCCAAGCTACAGCAAGAAGAACATCCTATTTAGTTGACTATAGTATAACTTTAATACTATGTTTGTCTACTTCGATGTTCTCATACATACAGCATATGCAGCCCACCAGCCCTTGTTGTCATTAATGATTGCTGGGTGACTTGCGATAGGACCTGACTGAGGTCTACCAACATACTCCCACGAACTCCAATCACCACCCCGATCAAGCTGCCACAAATGCCACAATCCACCATCACTACTGACAGTGAAGACCTGCAAACAAATGACATGACAGTCTGATATTTGCATTCGTATGTCATTGAAGTATTATTGAACATGTCCAGGAGCCCATTACTAGGAGCCTTCCTCTCCTATAATAGGTTTGTGTGACATCAAAATAGCACAAATTGGGCTAAAAATAGAACTCATTAAAAATTCCGCGCGATTAACCAATCATGTCGCGTCTTACACAATAGGAATTTGACGTCAGATTCAACACTGCTAGCTTTGCTTTCAATGTCGGCCGAAAGTGTACCGTGTAGTTCCAGTGATTCTAATAAAAGAATCAGAATCTAGTGAAATTTCAGATCAGTTTCGTCGTTTGCCGACTTCAGTACTTCATCAAGCGAGGAAGAACAATGATTGAAAACATTAAAAACATAACAAAAAAGCAACTCCAGGTATTATTATTTAAGCTTATATCAAACTTCAAGTGCGAGAACTTCTAAAAACAAAGCTACGTTTAAAAAGGCCAGTTCAAATAACGGCCAAAAAACGAACATCTTCTGCTCTTTCTGAGAAGGAATTCAACGATCTGGTATCATGGATAATCTCTTACGAAGAACCTAATTAAACTTGTGCAGGACTAGCAGTGAGAACCAAGCTATGAATATTCCAAACCGCCGGTGTGTTTTGCTAATTTAATAGCAATTGTTATCTGAAACGCAGCAAAATGAATCACGAACTTTGAAGCTAATTGAAGTAGGATTTTGTCGAAAATTCTCGACATTGTCACAAAGTTCCTTCTAAAACAGCGAAGTGAGGTACAGAGGAGCTTCTTTTTCTGTGGCCTGGATGAAGATTTTATCGAATTTTTATTCATCGGCTGATCTTGGAGTGCCGGCTTTCTTGCCTTCTTTGAACTGAAGACGCCTTTGGCGAATGAACTTCGCATACACTCAGTGATAACCCTCTTGTTTTAGTGTTCTTTGCCGCTCTTTAAGGCACGGTTCGTCGGTTGAAAGTTTCAGTTGTTTTTCGACTATCTTTCGGTGAAGAAGTTCTTTAGCAAAGTGCACATTTGTGTGGTTTAATTGTACTTTGGCGCCGCTATCCAACTTTTGCTTCATCAGAGTCGAAATCATTGGAGAACGCTTCATTCTTACGAAGACTAAATCATGAATTAAAAACCAACAAAAGAAAGTTGATAAAACAAGAATAAACATATGAAGCGATAGGTATAAGAATGTAGAAGAATTTCGCGACAACGTGAGTCGCCAAACTAAAAGTCTCCACTAAGCGCTCTGGCAGTATGTCAGTTTATTGATACATGTGATTCATTCATTGTACACAGTTGTCTCGTTCTTGTGCAAGGGAAAAATTGACTTGGACTTCCATGGATTAAGAATATTAATATTTTGGATCAAGTCCCCGCGTCTTCCGTTTGGCGGCCATTTTATTTTTCAATTTGAAATACTTCGGAAATTTGCATATCTAAAAATAGCCCAATTTGTGCATTTGATGTCACATGAACCTATTACTAGAGGAAGGCTCCTAGTAATGGGCTCCTGACATGTCTTAGTGTGTACCTCAATTCCATGATGAATATTTGCACCAATACTGAGAGGGTTTGCAGATTGAGCTGTTTTAGGGACAGTATTGCCTATTTCATACCACAAGCTCCAAGTACACCACCCCCATGGATTGGGAACCTTGTCACATGTTGTCTGCCATATATGATGAATATAACCATCCTCACCAAACACAATTACATTAATCTTGCCATTAAAGAAGTTACTTGACATTGAGTGAGCAAGAGGCGCATGGACAGATGTTGGGGCACTGTACCCAGTTTTGTCCCAGGACACCCATTTATTTGGACCTAAGAGTGGGCAACATTGATTGATTATTATTCTAATCATTTCACTAGTATAATTTGTGTGTGCAGGAGGGGAAGGAAAACTCAAGGATAACTTGAGTCCAGGAAATCTGACCACCCAGATTACATTATCAAGTGTGAATTAAGCCTGACCAGTTGTTACCACCAGTTTACAGAAACTGCTCCAAATTTTGAAAACATTTCTCGAAAACATAGGAATTAACATTTTAGAAAATCAAGTGCTTCAAAAGTTTTGATAGAAAGCATGCCCATATGGTCATAGCAGCCATTATCTTGTAACTCACTGGTTTGCCAAGTTCTGTACATGTATTTATCTTCCATCACAGCAAAAGCTTCTAGGTACTACACATAAAAAATATTATTAGTAAATAAAGCAACATTATAGTGACTGATGATTATATGTTATATGAAGAGATGGCTCTGATTGAGGAATACCTGTGAGAAATCATTTAAAACAACAGATACATCAGTTCTTAGTGCAACAGAGGATCCTCCAATCAAAGACCAGCCTGTCCAGTTCCCATTGTTTTCTTGGGTCCAGTATAATTGAGAAGATTTAGCCAGGGTTCTTATAAATACAGACACCTTACCATTGTAGATAAGAACCTTCACATTGTCTTTACCACTTAGTACAACACCTTGAGAAGAAACAATGCTTTAATAGGTTTAAATTCCTTTCTCCCTTTATTTCTTTGTCTCTCTTCCCTTCCTTCATTCCTTTCCTCTATTCCCCCTTTTTTTGTAATTTTTCCTTCTATTTCCTTTTTCCCCTTTCCTTCTTCTTTCCTCTCTCCCTTTCTTTCATTCATCTTTCCATGCATTCATTCATTCATTCATTCCATCCTTCCTTCCTTTATTTATCAAAAAGTTGGGCTTTGTAGTAAACATTTTGTCATCACAAGTAAGCTTATTCAACCTTCATTCATTGGAAGTGTAGATGATATCTTTGTCCATTTTCCAAACGTTGTTGGCTTTTGTTGATCTTGTTGTGTGTAATAAACTTGTCCATCTCCACAAAGACAGAATACTTTAACAACATTATTGGAATCGTGAATTGCTGCGGGGTTGGAGATTACTTCGTGACCGCTGGGAGATCCTAGGTCATACCTATGATGACAACGTTGTTTGTTTGTTTATTTAATTAATTGTGTGTTTATGTATTGTACATAAAGGTTAATTGTTATGCGGACGTGACTGTAATGTGACCCCGAGCTCATATTACGCATTCTCTTGTAGTTAGCGTTCTCTGAACTGCGTATATATATTCGTACCTGTAATCGTTAATACCTCTAAAATATAAAACAAATAAATACAAACAATTAAAACACAAATTTCATAATAAAACATGATAGACTATAATGGGTAAAACGCCCTACCAATCAGACCAGTCACTCTTTTCTGTATATTTGAATCTCAGTTTTCCGTCTTTGGTATGGAAAACCAACGTAAAATTGTTGTGTAGTTTGTTGCGAATGACAGCTAAGCGATCTTCAACTACTGCATTCATGTCATACTTTGGCCATAGTACTGGAGAACAATCCACCAATGCAAAGATGGCAATTACACAAACAATCGATGGCAAAGAGGTAGACATTTCCCAGGAGGAAATATGCAAGCAGCTTGTTTGTTCCAAGGCTGATTACGTAAAGGCCGAGGCATTGCATGCTGAAGTCACGAGGTAAACATGTGATCTCGATTTTTGTCGTCATTTCCTGGTTAATTTTTGAGTCTGACCATCTGCAATCGAGTGAGACTGGGGAAGAGAGATTACAAATCACAAATTAACCAATCAGCAAGCACTGGAGGTCCATTAGCCTGCGAATACAGCCGCTTTTTTACGCTCGCCACAGGGGTCTCCGGCTGTATTCGCAGGCTAGAGGTCCATATGAAGGGGCAAGTTCAGCTGTCAAATTCACTCACGTAAAGATCTCAAGCTGAAATAGTTCCCCAAAATCTAAGTATGTTTTTTTCGATTTTGCTAGCACTACCGTAACCAAACACTGATTTGATCACTATAATCGTTATCTCAAGATTGATGAATACACCTATGATGACTAAGGGAGCTGTCATTATTAATGTAGGGGGGTGGGAGGGGAGAATTTTTTTTCCGGATGATAAAGTTTGCAAAGACCCCCCCCCCCTTAACTCACGAAAATGGCGAGCAGCCCCCCCTCATAATCCACATTTTAACGATGACCCCCCCCCCCCCCCCCCCCCCCCACCCTCCCCGTACCTAAAAGTGGACAACCTCGTCATATCGTCTTGACCAGTGTCGTGCGTAGCCTCCTCCGCAGGCAACTCTAAAATACTAAAACTCTATCAGATGGGTTTCCTGTGGCGCTGCATCGAAGAGGGCAGAGCAAAGGGATCCCAGAAGAGGGGTTGCATGCAGAGGAGGCTGTGTCGTGCGTCCACTTCTGGATGTTGTTTGGGGAGCATTCTCGTCCACAGACCCTTCTCAGCTTTCTAACGAAAAATCGATTTTTCGTTAGAAAGCTTAGAAGGGTCTGGGGACGAGAATGGTTTGGGGAGCAGGTGGCTCATCATATTCTAACTAGTAAAACAAGGGTGCTTTGCACTTGATTCATATGAGCTGATTGGAAACACTATGGAAAGACTGATATAAGATTTGAAAGTATGCAGTATATGATGAAGCAAAATGTTAAAATATCAATCTAGATCTTTCCATAGTTTCCAATCATTCTATAATTAGGCCATGGATCTGTTTAATTACTTTTACTCTGGTTTTATTATGCCAGTGGCCTGTGTTATTCTCTTTTAGAATCAATTAATCATTCTAATATACTTGTTTGTTCCTCAGTGGCTTTGTTCACATTAAGGCTCCTCAAGGAAAACTCAATAACCCCCCCCCCCCCCCTTCTGATAGTTATTTTAATCATGACCCACCCCCTGTCCTATTTGAAAAATCACCTGACCCCCTCTATGATTTCTCCCCCCCCCCCCCCCCACCCCCCTACATTAATAATGACCGGTCCCTAAGCACAATCTGCAATCGCATAAGTATGCGTCTTTCATGCTGCAGTGCATCCCAATACTCAATCGCACCAGGGCACGAGTGAACGCTTGTAAAGCGTCTAGCTTTTTTTCTCTCTCTTTGCAGTTTTAATATTTGTGCAGGACCAACTGCAGGACCACGAATGTTCATGACTCCTGATTTTTGTCTTTTTGCATGTCCTGAATTTTCTTTGCCCATCCAAAAATAAAAATAAAATTGGGATACTTTATATTTTCTGTTTTTGTTGTCGTTGTTGTTTTGATTTAAGGAGGTTTAGATCGAGTGAATTCTTGTTACTCGGGCCCAGGCCGCAGGCCGCCCGAGTTAGAAAATGCGGATTTCGGTTGTAGTAGTAGTAGTAGTAGTTTTGTTCGGCTCCAAAATGACGAGTATGCGACGTATTTAATCGTATCCGGAGTTTCAAGATTACTCAGCAGATTTGAAAAGATAAACGAGAAACAGGACTCAAGTAGATTTTGAATCTTAGTTTTGAAAGCAGCTGTAGATCTTCAAGCTATTAAAAGGTCAGGATTCTAGTTCATCGTTCAATGACTAGAAGTGGTAAAAGGACTAGAAGCTCGCTTAAAATATATTTTTTTTAAAACAAACGCGAGGCCGTTATCGGAACCATCTGACCTATGCAACCTCAAGACGTATCATGTTCGTACTCACCGGACTAATAGTCTCCCTCGTCACTCAACTGTCACTGATTGTCATGACGTCAGAGAAATTATATTGTATTGAAGAAGATGTCCTTGTTTTATTCGACGTTCGAACCGTAACTCGAACCCGAACTCGATTCCAAACTCGACGTTTCGGGATCTGAAGCTAGAGAGGGGGCCTTTACACAAACTCATCAAAATCAAATCAATTGAACTCAAAGTCAAAAGGTATAATCAAATGAACTCAAAGGCAAATCAAATGAACTCGACACATACATGTATATACATAGTCTCCCTCGTCACGCAACTGTCAGTCATTGTCAGGTCTCTCCTCGCGCAGCTGACATTGTCCTTGTTCTTCAACCAACTGGCATTCATTTTCAAGTACTTCCTCGAACAACTGACATTTTCCTTTTCACAATGCCCGAGTGAACGCTCATTGAGCGTCTTGTTTTTATTTTAATTGCATGTCGCATGAGTTCTTACTCCCAGTTCACAAAAAGGCGACCATGGCCTTTCTTCTTGCTCCTCGTCATTTTCGACCTACATCTGCCAGTGCAAATATGTAAATGTTGTCTTTTTGTTGGGATATAGAAAAACAATGATATAGTATAACGTAACTATGAAATTGAACCACGTTATAATACCTGCATGTAGAGGCTTTTGTTACCGACCCGTAGTTTACCCGTAGTATCACTACGCATGCGTAGAAAGACTGACGCCAATCTAGTTGCACAATCTATTGGTATAGCTCAAGGGCTGTGCATCGGACCGACAAAATAGTCTGCCATGCAGCTGTAGTTAGATAACATTACAAGGTTTGTACTTGATTCATATATTTTCTTCTATAGTCAGTCACACTGGCAAAAACAAGCGACTTTCTCTTTATTTATTTATTTTTTGCTATGCGCGGCGCACCGATTTGTCAGCAGTATTACATGAATGAGCGGCACTATCTATACGGTAACTTGTCTAGCAATCAAATCAAGTCTATATAAACTGCTTACAAAGTTGTGTCTGTTTTATATGTTTATCTATGGTTGAATGTTCTTCGCAGGACTGAACTAGTGACGACACTGAACCATGTGGCGAATCCTACGTCCCAGACAACCACGACGACCTCACTACAAAGTTGTATATCTTTATCCAAGATTACAGACTATTTTTAGTCCACTGAGACTGATATTCATTTATTTATTGTTCTGTTGTCTATTCTATGTTTACACACGTTGTTATTTAGGTATTAACTTGAGCACGGCTTGGTTCAAGTTTGACTTTGAAGTAAATCACTTGTCACCTAAATCTGAAAGAAAGAAATCAAGCGTTTTCCTTTCTCCATTAAAGCCTGCCGACGAGATGAGTGTTTCGAAACACGCAAAAAAGTCTAACAACATCAGACAAAACAAAGGCCCTATTCATCGTGCTGGTCACCAGGGAACTGAAAAAACTGCAGAAAATATTTTTAGAAAATTTCGAAATGATTTTATGGGATTTGAAATCAGCAAAAACGAAAGGTTCAAAGACAGAACTTCCTCTGCCGAAACTTCACGTAACAATGTCACTTCAAAGAACAAAAGTAATAGGATTTCTCAGCAAGAAATACTGCGTAATCTGAGAAAACAATGGAAACGCTATGCGGACATAAGTTTAGACTGGAAGGGAATATTACGTCCATGTCATTCAGACATGGTATGGACATTCAACAGAACGTCTGCTGACCAGCAAACTAGTCGAGTGACTACTACTATCACTAACAAGAACATTAAACCCGCTGGGGAATTCAGCTCAATATTAATTCAATCAAGGACTGCCAATGGTGATGTTAAGACCACTGGAGGCGACGCGTGGAGAGTTTATATTAGAGGACCATCAGCTCTTGTTGCTAAGGTTACCGATCATAACAATGGTACTTATGAAGCTCTATTCATAGTCATGGAGCCTGGTAACTACACAGTACAATTCATATTGGACTTTAGCTTATGTGATGGCTTACGAGATCCTCCAAGTGACTGGTTTATTCAAGGTACACTTGTAACACTTATTATTTCTCTATTCTCGTTGATTTGTCAGTAACAAGCATTGCCATTGCCATTGCCGCGGCTAACCTCGATCTGGCTGGTGGCCGGTGGTATCAACCCCTTATGTATGATACCCCATGTACAAAAGCCCTGTATGCATGTATATAGTGGTAGTGTGTGTGAGAGTACAATGTCCTCCAATTAGTGCGCAAGCACTAGAACACATTGGGCACTTAAAATAAACAGTTATTTTATAGTATTTAGTTGCAGATGTACTATTTAACTGTATTTTGTGAAGGTGTCAATGTATATAATTTGAACACAGGCAATGCGCAAGGTAAATACCAAAAAGATAATTTACTTGGTCCATTGAAAGATTTCTTGCTTCAACATCTCGAGCCCTTGATGATCAACGTACCAAACGCTCGTATCGTCTTTGCAGAAGGTAAAGTGTCAGACAATATTACCACGCCCTTTCACTTTTTGCACTGATTATTGAACCGGAACAAAAACGTATACCAGAAGTACATAACTAGTTATGTACTTCTGCGTATACGCACTGGCCATTTAGTAACTCATACAGAAACATGATCGATGTTTTGTCATCACAGATTGGTTATATTGATTTGTATATATTTGTATATATGATTTGTATAATATAGGAACACGTAGTATTGTTGATGTGACGTGCATACAGAGATGTCGTTCACTATGGAACCCTGTTGGACGATGGGTCAATGGTAATACTTGGATCCCATATTTCAGTGCTGGTAAGACTCAATGCCAATATTCTCGTTATCTCTTGTCTTTACTTCTTGTGAAACATTTGATTGGTTTTAGAGTTCTCTCTTGCGTCAGTACATATCATTTAACTTCTGACTTTCACTACACTGAACTAGAACCCATGTCGTGGCCACGTGTCCATCATGACGTCACACCATCTGGAATCCTGTGGATTTACGGCGATTCAGTGGCCAAGAACCTGGTTCTATCAGCACGAAAACGAGCACTGTGCAACCAACTGTACAAGCGATGTGAATTCAGTTACAATTGGATCTATCCAGTACTTGCTGGGGAGCAAAGAGCAATCATACTTGATGATAACCTTGACTTTGAAGAAGACCGTGTGCTTAACACGATGAGGGAGCTACTAACACACCCAGATATGAACGACAATCCAAACAGTACACTTTTGTTAAACATTGGGCTTCATTTTGTAATGACATTAAACTTTACAACTTATCAAAAGTTCATAGATCACGTGATTTATATGTTGAGCCGTCCTGGGGACGACTTTGAGTCATGGTACAAGGCCAAGGTGATCTGGAAGACTACCACAGCTATTTATAAAGAAAACGCAAAGGAAAAAAACTCTACGCACTTCAGGTTTCTAACTTCTCAAGTGAGTACTTAACCATACAAGGCCAGGCTACCCTATTGGAGGCAATCTCGCTGCTCCTAGAGCCTACGTTCCTAATGGTTTGCGACAAAGAACCGCAGACCATACGGAACGCAGGCTTCTGGGAACGAGATTGCCGATTGGAGGCTAGTAACTGTGTATTGCGCATGATCTATTGTTATGGGACTCCCACAAACTCCCACATGCTTCAACTAAGAATAGTTTCTAGGTGATAAGGTCCATAAGCGCGCAAGCATCACAAATGGGAAATGCCGTTCTTTCACGCAATCGTAAATAACGCCTGGTGAAGCTATCAATAAATGGTTTCCAATAAGCTGTTATTCCTATTTTTATTAATATTCTTTTTATTGTATATTACTTTTGTTTTGCATTCATAGTTTATTATTTAGGGCCTGGATAAAAATTACTCTGTGTAACTCTAGTCAAGTGTATTATTATTATTATTATTAATATTATTGCTATGATGATGATGATATGATGATGATGATGATGACGATGATGATGATGATGGTGCTGATATGATGATGACGATGATGATGATGATGATAATAATAATAATTATTATTATTCCACTTTTTAACAGAGAATCTTACTCTTCAATGCTTACTCGACGTGGGCGATGTGCAAGGCAGGGATAACTGTGGTAGATGTTCATCCAATCACTGATTCATATCCATACGGTCCAATAGATGTCGTCCATTACTACGGCTTTGTTACTTATACATTGGAACAAAGACTTGAACAATATAAACTTAATGGACAACAAGGCGATCAATTAACAAAGATGTGTATCGATTCAATTCATCCCTCGTGAACCAATCAATAAAAGTCAACCTGAGACGTCATGGTGGCCATGTTGGTGCACAGCTTCTCTTGTTTGTAATAAATACTCTACTGAATAAAGCCACATTGGCGGGACTTTCCTGGTTTATTTATTTTGGACCGCCTTTTGGTTAGGACCTATAGTTTTATGTAGCACCGGGATAGCGCGGGCGGGGCCGAAATCTTAACCCTTTACGTAAGTCGATTCGATGTCTTAGCTTCTTAGAATCAGTCTCGGGAGAATAGTCACATTATTTTTCTTTTCTTTTTCTTTTTGGGAGTTTTTTATTTTCGTCTTTCCTTTGATACGGGAGGGGTGGGGACCAAAACCTAGTTAGCCAAAGGTCTGGAGTTCGAATCTCACAGGAGTCAAGCTTTTATTTCTGTTTTTTTTCCCGTCTTTATTACATTGATAATTAGATGGTATACTAAATGTTGTTTCGAATTTATTCCTAAACAGTCCTGCATAGGGCTGTCCACAAGTTGCTCTAAATTGTTACTGAAAAGATGCTCAAAATTTTTCAGAAAGTTGCTCAATAGTTGCTCCAAAACTCTAAAAGTTGCTCAAAAGTTGCTACAATGTTGCTTCGTATTTACCGTAATAAGATGCTAATTACCCAATCAAAGGAATATTTCTAACCATTTTTCTTTTTTTTCTTCATGTAATATAGCTTGTTAACAGGAATTTACCGTATTTTCTTTTTTATAGATGGCAAATGCAATTTCACACTACCACCCTCCCCTCCCTCCCCTCTGCCACCCTCCCCTCCCCTGTCTATATGCAAAATATTTATATTTTTACTTTATTTTCAGTTTTCATTTCCTTTCTTCATTCATTCTTTATCTTTTGTATTCTATCTCTCTACCCACATTTCAATTGATTTTTTACTTTCTATTTTTCATCCTTTTTTATCATTTCACATGCAACCACTGTTCTCTCTTTCTATATGCCTTCTATAAAAAGTAACCGCTGACCACCTGAATCACCTTTTCAAATAACCACAGGCAGCCCACTACTACTCCAAATGCACTAACCCAGTCCTGCCTGAACACTGCATGCTGTTTACAAACTGTATTATGACCCATAAAGCGAAATAAACCAATTTTAGTACTTATTGGCCTGTTTAATTTGTTTTAATTTGTGGAAATAGTTGCTCAACAGAAAAAAAGTTGCTCGAAATAAAAAAAGTTGCCCGAAATCGGAAAAATTGCGCAAAAGTTGCCAAGCAACTTGTGGACAGCGTCTGGACAGCCCTAGTCCTGCAAACATTTATGAACCACAGGCATCCCAATATTTATAAATTAAACCGCTGTTCAGTCGTAACCACAGGCTCACAGCATAAAATGGCGGCCAAAAATGTGAGTGGGGTACTACGAACATTCATCAATGCTGGAAAAGCGTCTCCTTCGCCGCCACTGGGACCAGCGTTAGGTCAGGTATGGTATTATAATAGTATTAGCTATGGATTATGTGCTTACATGATGAGACGTATCAAGGTAGATCAGGATTAAGGAAAAAGCAAAAATTGTATTCCACAGAGAGGGATCAACATTCAACAGTTTTGTAAAGACTTCAACGATAAAACAAGGCACATCAAAGAAGGGATTCCAATACCAACAGTTATTCATTATAAGGTATTGACAAAATGGCTGGATGTCTGCTCCAACACACAAATAAAACACTGATAATATGTCACAGACACTAGACAGACAGACAGACAGACAGACAGACAGACAGACAGACAGACAGACAGACAGACAGACAGACAGACAGACAGACAGACAGACAGACAGACAGACTGCAAATACAGATGACACAGATACTCAATGACACAGACATGTGTTTGTCAATGATAAAATAGTTGTCAATAAAGATATCAATAATAATCACGAGAATCATTAGGATATGTGCATTCATTCATTCAACTGTTGTATATTTTCTTTCATTTAGGGAGATAGGACATTTTCATTTGAGACGTCAACTCCAACCGTCTCCTATTTTCTCAAATCAGCTGCTGGAATTGAAAAGGGAGCTCAAAAACCAGGTAACTTAGTAATCATGCGAAGAGGTTCTCTACAAGGAGATGAATATTATTTTCTTTTTCTTTGAAGGAAGAGAAGTTGCTGGAACTGTGACACTGAAACAGATTTATGAAATAGCAAAGATTAAAAAAGAAGACAAAGCATTTAGAAATGTTCCTCTAGAAAGTGTCTGTAAGACCATCATGGGTTCTGCCAGAAGTATTGGGATAGAAATCATTACAGGACAGGATACACAAAACCCTTCTGGAAAATAGCACATGGAATGAGCTGAGTACTCTCATTGACTTGAAAGTGATGAATGAGAATTTTCTAGTTTGCATCAAATAGGGAAACCAAATGGAACTAGACTGTGCTGCTTCAGAACAGGAAGGACGTAATTTGCATTAATTTGCAATGCAAATTGTGACATTTTGGGCGAGTCTTCGAGGCAGCTGTTTTGTTGATGATGAAGTGAACACAATGTTACAATAACTGAAACATGCACGTACCGATTGAGGAAGAGAGGCATTCTTTGTTCAAAATATAAAAATGAAAGTAAGGTCATATCCTACTACATGATACAATTTGGCCTACTTAGATTTGGTGCCTGTTTTAAGTGCCTCACACAACAAAATAATGATTTTCATGCTACAATGTGTGTGTTGTTTATAATTAATCTACTGTTTCCATCCATACAAGTTTCTTGGTTTCTGTTTTATCCAGCCACTTCTAAGGAAGTGGGAGGGAGACACGCGTGACTTAGCTCTGAAGACTACTCTGTCTTGTTGCGTGACTGTATTTTTATTCTAGATGGGTGTGTGACTATGTCATTGACCTTTCAGCAGAACTTCCTATTTTGGTGCCGTGTGGCTACCACACTAAGTGTGCATGAGTTGAATACCAAAACCCTGTTTATACTTACACTTTCATCTATACAATCAATCAATCAATCAATCAATGATTTTATTTATAAATATGGTGATTTACAACAATCACACCCATGCAGCTAATCTTATCTATTTATCATTACACTTATTTGCTTTTAGTTTATTTAATATACCAGGAAATCTCTGGAAATAAATTCTGTAAGTGAACTTCACATTCACAATACCCTGGCTAGGTACCAGAGACCCTATTCTCACGTTCTGTACCCATATTCATTAATAAATAACCGTAACGCAAGGGTGTCTATTTTATGAGTAAGTAATCCTGTTAGTTACTGAACATAGGACATGTAATGGACTAATTATTCGTTCAGACAGACCCAGGAGTCAGATCTTTACAAGTTGATTAGTTACTTCTTTATCACAGCTGAAAAAGCTGTGCGCATATCGTTTCTGCTATTATTATTAATTATTATTACCCTTTTTTGATAAAATAAAAAATAAATAAATAACTGTTTATTTAAGTGTCCAATGTGTTCTAGCACTTGCGCACTAATTGGGGGACACTGTACTCTCACACACACTACCACTACATTCTAATATTCTATACATACAACTTTCAGCTCACTAGTTCGTATTTAACCGTTACATCGTCCATACAAGACAGGTGTTTCTTTCTGGTGAGTTGTTAAGCACTTGTGGATATTGTTGCCTTTGAGAAGCTTCTTGGTTTAGTTTCCCATCCTTCTGAATGTTTTCTACATCTGCAAAGATCCATCAAACCACGCAGGATCTTTACAAACTCTCTTCTGAAGTCTCTGTGCCTCCATGCGTACAATGCTGGATTAATGGAAGAATTGCTGTACAGCAAAATGCGAATCCAAAACTTTGCATGACGACTAGTGGTCGAAGATGGAACTGCAAAGTGATAGAGAATGAGAATGATGCGAGGATAGACAAGAGCAATGAACGCTACTATCACAAGACCGATGGTTTTGGCTGCTTTGTGCTCTTGTTTTTGAGCTTGACTTTCTTCTTTTTTCTCTTGTTTGTCAGCTGCTTCTTTCAGGCGAGGATCCATGCTTGTACAGACGGACAGACGGATGAGATTGGTTGCTGTTTTGTTTCGTCGTTTGCTGGCTTTTTTGGCTATTTTGAAGATCTTACAGTAAGCAATAGCTATGACCAATGTAGCTACCAACACAAATACTACGAAGAAAATCAAGAATGATTGATCGCTGACTCCCGGGAATTTTGGAACGCTTGTTATGAATACCGCAAGGGCCCAAACAGCAGCAATAATTAAGCAGACTTTGCCTGTTGCTTGTCTAAACGATGTGATATACTTGATCGGATAAGACAACGCAATGTATCGGTCAATGCTTAGAGCACAGAGACAAGAAATTGAAGCCACGATGTTAACTCTACCAACAAAGCCAGCTACTTGCACTGCTGCAGGGGATATGTTACTGCTTTCACGTCTTGCAAGTGAGATGTGTTGGGAGGCACGCATCGGAACAAGAATCATACTGACCAACAGGTCAGCCAAGGCCAAACCTGCAATGAAGCAGTTGGTGGCAGTGTGTAACTTCTTATTTCTGATAATAGCGATGATGATCAGCAAATTTCCAATAGTGCCTGTCAAACACAATATGATTTCCACAGTTGCTGCTAGTGCAAGTCCGACTACAGGCATGAGTTCAACAGAAGGACTTGATAGAGTAGTGTTGTCTGCAGTGCTCATCTTTCAGTATGGGGATTTGTCAAGACTGGTTCACAATTTGTGTTGAGCGTCTTAGTTGTATTACTCGTTATTTGAATTCAGCTGACCGTTCGACACGTTTACGGAAACAGATACTATGAGTAATGAAACAAGGATGGTCAATTAGTTTCCGCAATGCATGAGTACCTATCATTGCCATGAATGCACGTCTTTGAAGCGTGACCATTTCCGCATATTTAGAAATATTGAGTTTCGTCATCACCTGTCAACACGTGCAACGCATTATATATGTTGTGATTTTTCTTTCTTTTGGAAGGAAGAAAAGAAACTCACAGAAAACTTTATTAAAAAATTATTAAGTTTGCCCGCCTTTTATTAAGTTTGTAGATAGATAGATAGATAGATAGATAGATAGATAGATAGATAGATAGATAGATAGACAGACAGACAGACAGACAGACAGACAGACAGACAGACAGACAGACAGACAGACAGACAGACAGACAGACAGACAGACAGACAGACAGACAGACAGACAGATAGATAGATAGATAGATAGATAGATAGATAGATAGATAGATACATTTTATTTCCACACGGTGGTTCTATCAGTACAAACTGGTTTACATAAAAGCCGTGTTTGTATGCTCTTTATTAAGTTTGTATGCCGTAAGTTAATGTTTACAATATAATGTACTCTATTAGTTTTTATAATATAAACTGTGTACCTCCCAAGAACGCGCGATTTGATTGGTTGCTGCATGAGCGTGCATTATTTTTGTATAGATGCACGGAGCAGCGAAAACAAAGCAGAAAGCCTGTTTAAAACTAGTTTTATATTATAAAGCGAATAGAAGATGGCTCTCCGTGCTTCTATGCTAAAATAATGCACTTCTGAGGTCTTGAAGCTGCTGAATGCACTCGCGTTCCGCTTGTACAGCTGCTGTTTTCATACAGTTTTCATTAACTGGCAATGATACATCAAGAACTGCAATTTATACATTTGTGCTACCATTACTCAAAACTTGTGGCAAAATCTTATTAAGTTACAGTAAAGCTTGTCGGAGATTTTTACGAAAACGATGTTTTTTCTGCTGATCATCAAAATGTCACCTCTCCCAAAGACACATTCACCGAATTTTGATGGCATTTGACATTTTGTTGTTTGAGCATCAGAAGGGCTTGTTTACAAAATATCGTTTCCTTTTTTTGGAAGAACTCTTCGAAAAAATAAACTTCCTAACAGATTGGCTCTTTATACAGTATTCAAACGATCTCACTTTTTTATTTGTGATGTATTGCATGTGCTAGTACTGATAGAACTAGAGCTCAGCTTAATGTGTCAGCTCCATTGTGTACATACAGAAACCTGTTTTATAACCAGAGGGTTTTCCCCTGCAATGGGGGCTTCCCCTCACCGCCGTGACCGGTCCCTTAAGCCATTTTGTCGAGAAGACGTAGTCGGCTAGTTCTCGGATCGCATTCGGTTATCGTCGTAAGTTTGATTGACGGCAGTCTAAACGCATGTTTTCGACAGGCGCCGAAATTGTCTCGGTCGGCTGCTACAATAATCACAGGTTGTACGTTCTGTGCGTTTCCTTCTTTTGGAAGAACTCTTCGAAAAAATAGACTACCTAACAGATCGGCTCTTTATACAGTATTCTATGGCGCGTGATCGGGTCCATAATTACTTTCTGCGTATTCGTCGATTTTTTGAATTTGTCGATATGAATTTGTTGATGTTTGAATTCGTAATTCGTCGAAACGTTGAATTCGTCGGAACATTGAATTCGTTGAAAAGTTGAATTCGTTGAAAAGTTGAATTCGTTGAAAAGTTGAATTTGTCGAAACATTGAATTCGTTGAAAAGTTGAATTCGTTGAAAAGTTGAATTTGTCGAAACATTGAATTCGTTGAAAAGTTGAATTCGTTGAAAAGTTGAATTCGTCGAAAGGCAAGAGTCTACAATGGGCGTCAAAATTAGTCGAAACACTATACAGTTATCAGCAAAAAAGACTATCACCACTATGAGATTACCCACCTGTACACTCTTATGAGGGGTGATTACCGCCAAAATTTATATTTTGATTATGCAATTCTAAAATGCCATCATTATGCTCTTCTCGTTTGATATTGTAAACTGCCATTATGCAATGAAAGAATCCAACTTTTGATTATGCAATTCTAAAATGCCATTATGCTCTTCTCGTTTGATATTGTAAACTGCCATTATGCAATGAAAGAATCCAACTTTTGATTATGCAATTATGGTCTTCCCAATTGATATAATAAAATGCAGTTATGAAGTTATGTACCAAAAAAAAAACAAGACTTCAATTATACATTTCTAAAAAGCTGTGTTCATTTTGAATTTGGAGATTGACTTCGTCCAGTAAAACTGAGAATCTATCAATTCTTTGGAAAAACCCCTTATTATGATATGCTTACGTCATATACTGCATGACACTCAGATGTGGATATTATGATATGCTTACGTCATATACTGCATGACACTCAGATGTGGAATATGGGTGGGAGAGTGGAGTCTGGATCGACTACTCTCAAAATGGCGGACAACGTCATGCATGGTAGAGACGATGCAAAAAAGATAGATCAAGGTATAAGGCTTTTACGTGAGGCGACTGAACTATTTTCTGGAGCGACTAGCAGTACTACTACTAGTAATAATGTCAATTCTACAAGTGCCAATCTTCGCTCCCTCTTTGGGCCATACGAAAATAGACCAGGAAGTAGTCGCAACCGGCCAGCTCCACAAAGCAGAAATTCCAGTTGCTCTCTAGGTATATTGAATTTTGGTCTGCCGCAAGTACCAGTAAAAACTTTCGATGTTTGGTATGAATCAGGAGCTTGATATGACTTAAAACAATCACATGCCTCTCCTACGATAGTAACGATTCGTTCGTCAATAATTCCTACTTCAACACACCTCATCATCATCCTGCAAATACTATCAAGTTGATAGTGTACGTAATCAAGGGTGTCAGAATCATTATTGCCTACTTCTATCCGTCTTATAATATTTAACAACCAACTGCGAAGATGATTTGTTGTTGCTTCCCTGTTCATCATGTCCACGTTGTCCGCCATTTTGAGAGTAGTCGATCCAGACTCCACTCTCCCACTCATATTCCACATCTGAGTGTCATGCAGTATATGACGTAAGCATATCATAATAAGGGGTTTTTCCAAAGAATTGATAGATTCTCAGTTTTACTGGACGAAGTCAATCTCCAAATTCAAAATGAACACAGCTTTTTAGAAATGTATAATTGAAGTCTTGTTTTTTTTTTGGTACATAACTTCATAACTGCATTTTATTATATCAATTGGGAAGACCATAATTGCATAATCAAAAGTTGGATTCTTTCATTGCATAATGGCAGTTTACAATATCAAACGAGAAGAGCATAATGGCATTTTAGAATTGCATAATCAAAAGTTGGATTCTTTCATTGCATAATGGCAGTTTACCCTGATCAAACGAGAAGAGCATAATGGCATTTTAGAATTGCATAATCAAAAGTTGGATTCTTTCATTGCATAATGGCAGTTTACAATACTGATCAAACGAGAAGAGCATAATGGCATTTTAGAATTGCATAATCAAAAGTTGGATTCTTTCATTGCATAATGGCAGTTTACAATACTGATCAAACGAGAAGAGCATAATGGCATTTTAGAATTGCATAATCAAAAGTTGGATTCTTTCATTGCATAAAGGCAGTTTACAATATCAAACGAGAAGAGCATAATGGCATTTTAGAATTGCATAATCAAAAGTTGGATTCTTTCATTGCATAATGGCAGTTTACAATATCAAACGAGAAGAGCATAATGGCATTTTAGAATTGCATAATCAAAATATAAATGTTGGCGGTAATCACCCCTCATACACTCTCTCCTCCCCTCTCCCCACCGCACAATGTTGATCATCAGTTGCGCTCTTTCATGGGCAATGATGTATCATCAGTTGCGCTCTTTCATGGGCAATGATGTATCATCAGTTGCGCTCTTTCATGGGCAATGATGTATCATCAGTTGCGCTCTTTCATGGGCAATGATGTATCTTCAACATTGGAGAGGGGGAGGGGATTTGGATGTGTATAGTTCATATTTTAAACACAAAATGCAATCCTACACCGATAGCTAGGTTCCAAAATGGGTAATGTTTCAACAATTTTGACGCTCATTGTAGGTATCAGTCTTCCTCGACCACCCGAAGCAACAGAGGGTCGTCTAGCTGCTCCTAAAGGTGGGCGATAGTTGAAAATGCGACGGTGTTCAGCCAAAGCACTGTATGATCGAGATGGTGTGACTGACGGAAGAACTCGAAGTAGTCGTTGTCTGGGCTAAAGAAGGACTCGGGGCCGGTGTGGTGAAGAAGTCCCAGATGAAACAGGCGATGCCTGGTTTAGACCTAGAGAGTTTGCTGCATGTAGCAACTTGTCTGCACATTCTCTGAGAACATTTTCCATTATATTTTTATAACGTATAAAAACAGAATGCAATGTTCAGCTCAGAGAAGCTCACGTGTCACGTTTCTTGCTCGAAAAACGCTTGCAATGCCTGTGGGTACAAGTGAACGCAGAAGACTGGTACCTAGACGCTTGCCTTTCGACGAATTCAACTTTTCAACGAATTCAACTTTTCAACGAATTCAACTTTTCAACGAATTCAACTTTTCAACGAATTCAACTTTTCAACGAATTCGACTTTTCAACGAATTCAACTTTTCAACGAATTCGACTTTTCAACGAATTCAACTTTTTTCAACGAATTCAACTTTTCAACGAATTCAACTTTTCAACGAATTCAACTTTTCAACGAATTCGACTTTTCAACGAATTCGACTTTTCAACGAATTCGACTTTTCAACGAATTCAACTTTTCAACGAATTCAACTTTTCAACGAATTCAACTTTTCAACGAATTCGACTTTTCAACGAATTCAACTTTTCAACGAATTCGACTTTTCAACGAATTCGACTTTTCAACGAATTCAACTTTTTAACGAATTCAACTTTTCAACGAATTCAATCAGTTCCGACGAATTCAACTTTTCGACGAATTACGAATTCAAACATCAACAAATTCATTAGCCTGAAAATCAGCCGCCTCCTCTGGGTCAAAAATTTCCCCGAGTGAGACGTCTGAACTCCGAAGTCGATAATCGTGTCCAGTGACGTCATCTAATTTATGTAAATGTTAGAATTTGAGGCTTGACTTAGAAATAAAGACAGACCGGTATTAGCACAGGCAGCCCAAGCTGTGATCTTGTGAATAATTGTAGAGAATGTATGTAGAATTACAAAATAACGTATAATGGCACTTACGTTGTCAATAAAGGACTGGAAATTCACCACAGGGTTGATAATTTACTGTTCTATTGCCCTGATGTGTTAGTTTTGCGTTTTAGGCCGTTTTTAATTTTTTTCTCCCTTAACCTGTAAAGGAAGCTGATTCCGGAATCAGCCGACTTTATCATCGCTGGTTCGGCTCGGTTCGGCACGTGTTCCGAAGAAAGTTCGTTGAAACCGAATACGTGGAATGTGTAAGCTGATGGTGCCACGGCTAGTCACAACTGAGCAAGGTTGACTTCGAATTGAGTTCAATTCACGACTTTAAAAGCGAGTAGGTCAGTGATGAACCGATTGGATGTGTGCTAGGGGAATGTGAGAACGGGATTATGTGAAAAAATTCTGAACATTTCAAATTTTTGTAGGTTTTTCGAGGCCTCGAAGATCGCCGTAGCCAAGATTCGGCGTCCGTAGTTTCCAGCCTTCTCTTCCTTTACAGGTTAAGGGAGAAAAAAATTAAAAACGGCCTAAAACGCCAAACTAACACATCAGGGCAATAGAACAGTAAATTATCAACCCTGTGGTGAATTTCCAGTCCTTTATTGACAACGTAAGTGCCATTATACGTTATTTTGTAATTCTACATACATTCTCTACAATTATTCACAAGATCACAGCTTGGGCTGCCTGTGGTCTCACTCGGGGAAATTTTTGACCCAGAGGAGGCGGCTGATTTTCAGGCTACAAATTTATATCAACAAATTCAAAAAATCGACGAATACGCAGAAAGTAATTATGGACCCGATCACGCGCCATAGTATTCAAACGATCTCACTTTTTTATTTGTGATGTATTGCTGTTTTATAACGAGAGGGTTTTCCCCTGCAATGGGGGCTTCCCCTCACCGCCGTGACCGGTCCCTTAGCCATTTTGTCGAGAAGACGTAGTCGGCTAGTTCTCGGATCGCATTCGGTTATCGTCGTAAGTTTGATTGACGGCAGTCGACTAAACGCATGTTTTCGACAGGCGCCGAAGTTTATTTTTCTCGGTCGGCTGCTACACATGCTCGCAGGGTAGTGCTAGCATAGAACTATAGAGCTCAGCTTGAATATTCATCTGGTCAGTTCCATTGCGTTACATATACAGAAACTTGAAACTTGATAGACCTGTTTTATAACCAGAGGATTTCCCCCCAAGTTTCTCAGAATCATCAGCACATCGTCGCAAGAGAAGCAAGAATGGCCGCTTATTATATGCCTTTAAAAGATACAGGAAAAGGATCTACCGTCCGTCAATGGGAAGAAGCCTTTGCCAAGCTTTTTGGCGGAAATAAACTCGATGGAAAACCGGCCATTGAGGTGTCACTGGAAGAAAGAGTACCTGCAGTTTGTAAAAGCCTGAAAGAACTCAACAAAAGGCAAAAGCTAAGCCTTCGTAGCTCCGTGCAAACTATCACAAGTAACAAAGTGGAGCTCAAGCAATTCAATCCCAACTTCTTCTCGAATGAAAGTATATGGTGTAGGTTTCCTGGATGTAATTGTAAGCAACGAAAGTTCGAAGAGAAGAAGAAGAAAAAAGATCTATACTTGTGTCCAAGTCATAGGAACAATCTAGAAGACAACGTAGCAAAGATGTGCGCTCAGCAAGGAGTCAGTATTTCCATTAAGTATCGTAGTGAAGACCTGCAGGGTTATACTTCATTGATTGGGTTGCTGGAGAGTGCTTTCCATTCCCTGTCCAAACCGATACTTCCATCACCTGGTTCTTACCAAGGGAAAAATTCTTCCATTCTGCAAGGTGTGTGTCTCAATCTGAGAAACTTCTTGATCATCGTCAATGCCTTGCTGAACCCTGACGATGATAACTGCAACACAGCATTGAATTCACCGATGGCCATTGTTATGCGTATCTTAGAGATCATCAGAGATGACGGTGCAGCTATTCTAGAGACTTTGAATGGACTCGTTGACCTTCTGCGACGTGTGATAGAGCACATCCTGTTTGCCTTTGGTATTATCTACTCGTGGGTATATCTTTCCCTAATTGGTAATGCCGGTGCTCATTTAGGATCCGGTATCGGGGGTTTTATCGGGTTAGTTGGTTATGCTGCTGGACCAGTCGTTGGTACACTCACAGCCATCGGAGGAGGAATATTTGGTGGCCTGATTGGCAGTGGAGTGTACAATATCTGGAACGTACAGCGACAAGAAGGGGAGGGAGACGTTGAGAGGCTTCATAGGTACCAGGGGTTTGCACAAGCCAACATCAGAGTTCAAGAAGATCCTAACAACCACTGGTTACACTGGTTACAAGCAGCGCCATACGCACAGCAGCCAGCTGAAGACGAGAATGCAGTTTATTACCTGACAGGAACTGCTACTGGAGATCTGGCTTTGTCAGTTCTCTACTTGTTTATGTTACCAATGTAATACTGTATGGTAGGTCTTGTGTAATTAAAATATTAAAATATCACACTGAGCTAAAAATTCAAATAAAAACATGTAATCAACATAGAATAGACGTTTAAGTTTATATATAATTAAAAAGCGCTCAGAAAGTGTGAATTGTAATTTCTGATCTTCGTCAACAGGTACATGTAAATAAAGAAACTCTACTATGAGCACTAATGTACTTGTTTATGTTACCAATGTAATATCACACTGAGCTAAATAGAGATACCAGACAATCCCTGAGGATTGGTACCTAATAACATGTAATCAACATAGAATAAAATAATGTTTATATAAAATTAAAAAGCGCTCAGAAAGTGTGAATTGTAATTTCTGATCTTCGTCGACAGGTACATATGGTTTCGTACATATAAATAAAGAAACCAAAACAGGTTTCTCTGAAAATGAAGCATCTATTCAGGAGGGGTATATTACGTATAATGTAACATTAATACCCAATAAGCGCCCCCCTCGAATAAGCGCCCCACCTTAGAGGTCTAAACAATTTGTAAGCGCCCCCCTTCCAATAAGCGCCCCCCTTCCAAGAAGCACCCCCCCTCCCCCTAAAAGAAATGCAGAAACTACTCTCTTGTATTATTTAATAAAATAAAACTTGCATTTACCAAGTACTGCACGGTATATGTTTACTATTTTTATTCACTGTATATGTATGTTACAGTACCGTATACCGGCAATAAAGAAAACATTGACTTCAACATCGGAGAAAAGAAATAAGCGCCCTGCTTCCAATAAGCGCCCCCCTCGAATAAGCGCCCCCCTCGAATAAGCGCCCCCCTCTAGAGGTCTAAAAAATCAAGCATTTACGGTAATAGATTTTTACTAGATACGTGGATGATAGAAATACACTGAGTTTTGCTCTGATGGATTTTCTTTTAATACTAATATGTACATGTATCCAGAGCAAGGGAATGCAGCTGTATGTGACTGTGTCAATTACATAAGAGATGAAAAGAAACAACAAGAGCAACACCATTTGTTGGTCTTTCTTGCGCTTCAAATCATGTACCTAATAATAATGACCTAATTTGTCATATTTATACTAACAACAGTTAAATCTTCTGCTGCTAAAACATCATTTTCAAATACTTCTTTTGCTTGCTGCACTAATTTTAGTGATGATGAGTCATGTGAATTATGCTCAGAGACATTTTTGTATCTCTGACTAAAATGTGTAAGAACAATCATCTGTGCTTGTATTTCATGTCCAAACTGTCCTGCCATTCCTGAAGAAAAAGTATTGAAATAATAAATCAATATTAATAATAAATCAATAATCTCTGGGACTCAGCTGAAACCAAGGCAATTTACGAACTCTTTCAAATTCAAGCACTTGAGTACTCATTATAAATACATGCGACAATTATTATGATTTATGCTCATTGGTCGTCATTATAATATACATAATTATCATACTCATTATAATATACATAATTATCATACTCATTATAATATACATAATTAATATACTCATTATAATATACATAATTAATATACTCATTATAATATACATAATTATCATACTCATTATAATATACATAATTAATATACTCATTATAATATACATAATTATCATACTCATTATAATATACATAATTAATATACTCATTATTGTGTCATCACGCCAGGATTATATAGTTATTACATATGTAAGATATACATTTTTTCTTTAGTTTTAAACGTTTTCGATCATTCGATCATCATCAGGTTTTCGATCATTCGATCATCATCAGGTTCAAATCATTGAACCTGATGATGATCGAAAACGTTTAAAACTAAAGAAAAAATGTATATCTTACATATGTAATATACTCATTATTATAATATACATAAAATACATTTAACAAATTGAACATGGTTTTCCATTGTCTGTACTCTTATCGACAACAGATGATACCATAAAATGTTCAAAACTCAAGTGGAACAACTCACTACACTTGTTGTTCCACTTGAGTTTTGAACATTTTATGGCGTCATCCATTGTCGATAAGAGTACAGACAATGAAAAACCATGTTAAATTTGTTTTTAACAATATTTACTCAGGAAAGCGGAATTAAGGCTCCCAAAATGACAAATAAATTTGAAAGAAAAACTTATTCAAGCGCATGCTGGTTTCGTGCACAAGCGAAATGTCATTATGCTTCTGTCCTCATATTGACAATGGCTCTTATCCAATCAGCGTGCGAGAAATTTGACAAGTGTTGTAAAAAATAATATAGATTCTATACTCACGTGGGGTTGAGTGACCATATTCAATGGCTTTCTCTTCTAATTCATTTTCATATGTTGCTTCATGTACTAAACAGTCACAGTTTCTAGCAGCTACGGCAATCCTACATGAATCACTAGTGTCACCAAGTATAACCACTTTACGTCCAGGTCTAGGTGGACCCATTACCTCATTAGGAGTGATCATACTCCCATCGGGTGTCATAATTGCTTCTCCAGTTTTAATCCTGGCATATAAAGGTCCTGGTGGAATTCCTCTTTGTTTTAACAGTGATGGCTCTAGTTTACCTGGCAAATCATATTCAGTTACAACATATCCAAAACAAACAGTTCTATGTTTTAATGGAGCTGCGCATACTCGTAGATTGCCATCATGGCTGATGTCCCATAATCCATTTGATCCTTCATAAATGGTTTTCCCCTGGAGTTCATCAGGATGTAAACACTCATTTGATGGATAGATTTGGTCAGGTGCTTCTCCTCCTAAAGTCCTTTTCAATGAATCTATAATTAAATTATATGTAAATGAATTGATTAGCATAGATTTTATTATAATTATTATTATTATTACAGATTTTGCAGCTTTGGGTGGTACTCTGATCCGTTGATGAAGACAATGTGGTAGTATTGGTTATACAAATTAATTTAATTATCAATCACTTAATTTATTGATGTTGATGATGATGATGTTTATTGATGTTCATGATGAGGAGAATATGACAGTGTTATGTACCTGTCAAATGTATTTCATGTACAACATACTGGTATCCAAGTCTTGACTGTGATATCTCTAGATTAGTTCGTATATATTTACGAAGTCCCACTGGTCCATACAGTTCAACTATCCTTTTCTCTTCAGAGCAGTTCAGGGACATAGTACACAGGAAGCCCGGTAACCCAAACACATGATCACCATGAAGATGAGTAATAAAGATCTTATTGATGCGTGCTGGTTTAATGGAGCTCTTCATAAGCTTAGTCTGTGTACCCTCTCCACAATCAAACATCCATGAGCCAGTTGTATGACGAAGGACAGTACAACTAGCCCCTCTGTGTAGTGAAGGGTAACATGAACCAGTGCCGACAAAATGAAGCTCCATCATCTTGAAATCTGCTAGAAAATTATATCTTTCTAATGAAATGATACCAACTGGACCATATTATAGTACTTTCTGTAGATAGAGAAGGGCAAAGAGGAAAAGAAAAAAGAAAAAGTAAAAAGTAATGTAGAGTATTGAGAAGGACTGGTAGCGAGGCTTACTGCGCATGCTTGAGAGATGGTAAACAAGTTAACGCGCCCGCGGTGTTGACTGTTGAAAACTGAGCTTTGCTCAAAATTTTTTTGGTTTTTGATTAGATTTTATCCTAGATTTATTTCATTCTGAGTCAGGACAATGCCTTCAATAGACGGAGAAGAAAGTGGAGATGATGATATTGAAAGAAGTCCAAATGAAGACGAGAATATCAGCGAAGAAGAAGAAGACGATGACAGCATGTCTTCTGTATCTGAAGATTCTTCGTCTGATTCAAGTACGTTAACATTGCTACCAACGTCTCACTACATTATTACATTTGACATACTTTTATTTGTGTTTTGTTGTAGTCGATGAGACTGAGAATGAAAGAAGGCGTACAGAATGCCTTGACGATATGGCAGACTTGGAAAGACAGTTTGTTGAATTGAAGGAACAGTAAGTTTGCCGAGTTTCTTTGAAATATTTTCTTTGAAATATTTTATACAATCGTTATAACTGCTGACTGTGTAATGTTCCAGTTGTACTCATCTACTACTTTATATAACTATCACAGGTCTATAAATGTTGAGAAAAAACTTGTAGTTGTAGTATAGCGTAAGAAATACTGTCATTTACAAGTATCATATTATCAACTAAAAACTCACTATGAAAAGTGAACATTTGAAACAACAAAAATTATATTTTAAGTCATGGGAAAAGGACCTCATCAGCTTATGATATTCAAGATACTTGTTTGTGCTTATGATATTCAAGATACTTGTTTGTGCTTATGATATTCAAGATACTTGTTTGTCTCAACAAAAAATATTATAAATTGCAAATCCCAGTCCCCATAATGCTGGCCCATAGCTTACAGACCAAAAGATAGAGACAATCTCTTGGTAGTATGACTCTTTAGTCTTAGTGAACAACAACATGAGAGAGACGTGGAAAATATTGAAAATTGAACTCAAATTGCTGAAACAATAACACAGTCATCTCTAAAACATATTATAAATATATCATGGTCTCTTTTTGCCGCCATTAATAATAATAATTATTATTATATATTCTCATCTGTAAACATTTTCCATTCAGACTATATTGTGAAAGACTAAGTCAGGTAGAAAAAAAGCTTGATGAAGTTGCAACAGGTAAGTATAAATAATGTACATTATGTTTGTGTAGTAAATCTCTATTGCCCTATATCACTATGACGTCAAATCAATACAATCTACTGTTTAAACACTAAGGATCATGGTCGAGAGAGGCGGGACAAAACAGCAACAACACAAAGGATTTCCCAAATAAATGTATTTTACAGACCGTCTGAATACGATAAAAGTCACCAAACACAGTAAATAAATATTGTGGGAAAAGCATCAATGAACATGCCAAAGCGAAATCTGAAGCGAACAAAGTAGATTTAGTTGAATCAAATTTCTATTGTTCTTTGCGATTCTGTCCCCCCTCATAAACAAGCTGTGACATCATAATGATATAGGGCAATTGATACAACAGGGCCAGTAGATTGGGAGGGGTACAGTGTGGCAGTGCCCCCACCCATACATTTTACAGATGAAATTATTAGAACTGTTTTCAAACTGATGCTTTTGTCTGTGAGTTTTCTCCCTGTTAGCAACCATGCATTTCCCTAGTTTACCATATTGATAAACATACAATCATACATAACTTTATTAATTGTTAAGACTTCTAGCGTACCACAAGTGGTACACTAATCGGGGACACTTAATTATTGGTCTTTTTGTTGTGTTAATAGAACTGGCAAGTGAATACAATGGACCTCTAGCAGAACTTAAGGAGATGGTTCAAATACGACTAGAAGTAGCTGGTAAGTTACCGTATTCACCGGCGTATAAGCCGCATTTTTTCCGCAAAATTTCGCTCTTCCAAATTGGGGGTGCATTTATCTGTAGATTGAACATCGGGAATTGGTACCAGAAATTTACGGCGCCCGAAACATAAAAGTATAAAATCGATACGTACATTTGCTGTTAAACTTTCCTAAAATTTTGGCAATTGCCCTATACCACTATGACGTGAAATCAAAACAATCTATATTTTAACCTCAAGTAAGGATCACAGGTCGCTAGAGGGGGACAGTTCAACAACAACACCATAAAAATCCCAAAAATGCGTTTTACAGACGCATCTGAAAGCAATAAAAGTTGAAACACAGTAAATATTGTGGAAAAGTTTCGATCCAAACATAATATCTGGAAACTAGCCAATTTGAAATCAGCGAACCTCAGCAGAGCAGATTTAGTTCAAATTTCTATTGTTCTTTCACGATTCTGTCCCCTCATAAGCCATTTCGTTACGTCATAATTCGCTATAGGGCAATTGGTTAGACGTTAAACAGGTAAATTAATGGATGCTAACACCTTTTCAGACATTTAGCAATCATGAAAAACGGTTTTACTACAAGACCTAACAGTTTGCTAAGCCACTTTTTCATTGATGAGCGGGTTGATTCACGTTGCATTCTTTACATGTGTGTCAATCAAAGTGTCAAAAACTTTGTAACCTTCTCACTTGCACACTAACGAACAGAGAGAGATTTTAGAACTGATAATATCGAAAGTTTTTGGGAAAGACGTTTAATCAGTCATAGGATTGCATTGGATCGTGATTTGTCGTAAAGAGTTCCATTGAAAAAGTTCTTTATGATTAGTCTATTACCAAAATTATTGGTAAGCTTTAAAGTGCTCTCTGGGAGCTTACGTCCGATAACGCAAAGCATGTATGTACATGTAAAAATGCAAGATTTGACTCAATGTGTGATTTCTATTAATTTTATTCCGTTTTTCCAAAATTTGCACCAAAAAGAAAGATTACGTCGGCTTATCTGAGCGAGTGCGGCTTTCACGCCTGTGAATAGATTTCCATTGTAAAATATATAAACTGCATCGAGTCCCGCCAAGGCACACATTTTCTCCAGAAAATTCTTTCATTTACTGTAGATTGTAAATTTCAGCCTTAAATAATTCTCAATAATAAAGGTAAAAGAGCAATAGATTAGTGCAAGCCTGAGGTAGGTGATGTGGGCTTCCTGTGGTAATATCAGCACAGGTAACCCAAAATGATCAAACACCATCACATAATCCATAACATAATATAATTTCATTTGAAGTGAATTGAGTTATTTACAATATTTTTTTAATTTTTCAGATATTTTAAAGCAATGCCGGGTAAGATAATCATATAATGATATATTTTAGAATAGCATTATTGTATTGCTGATGTACAATCAGGAAAGATACATTGGTTAAATTATAATAATATAAATTATATATAAATCCTTTATTTACAGCTTGTTAATGTCAAAAACAAATATGAGGCTGAGGAACAATCAACAGTACAACACTTTGAGGTATTACTAAGATCCACTATAAATAATTAATACTTTAAATCTATACTATCTACAATATACCACAGCCTGGGCTGATGTTGTGAAAATTCTGTTAATTGTTAAAAGAGTGAAAAGTTGGCACTGATGGAAGGAATGAAAGCTGATCTAGAAGAAAAAATTCGAAAACTTGAAGAAGATAAACACAACATTGACATTTCAGCAGGTACTTTTACTGCGGTATTAAGATCTACATGTACATTGCATCTATCTGATATATCTAGTCATATACCCTGTTGTGAGGCAAACCAATCACATGTCTCAGGGGCGGATCCAGGAATGTTTGACAGGGGGGGTCCAAACGTATAACCTGTGGCAAAACTAGATTCTACATTAGGATAAAACAATCAATAATTATTGAACCTTAGGTATGACAGGGGGGTCCAGACCTCCTGACCCTCCCCCTGGATCAGCCACTGTAATAATAATAATACTGTGTGTAATATTCTTGTGGTGCTGACTACAGGTATGACAGGGGGGTCCAGACCCCCTGACCCTCCCCCTGGATCAGCCACTGTGTCTAGTATTCTTGTGGTGCTGACTAATGTTGTTGGTTGTTTAGAGATGTGTGAACCTCAGGTATGACAGGGGGGTGCAGACCCCCTGACCCTCCCCCTGGATCAGCCACTGTGTCTAGTATTCTTGTGGTGCTGACTAATGTTGTTGGTTGCTTAAAGATGTGTGAACCTTAGGTATGACAGGGGGTCCAGACCCCCTGACCCTCCCCCTGACCCTCCCCCTGGATCCACCACTGTGTCTAGTCACAGGCAAACCACAGTGATAAAGTGACATTTGCACTAAAAAATACCGAATAAAACGTGTTTTAATACATTTTAGCCCGAGTAAATGCACCATTGTTCCCCACCCTCCCTCACTGAGTCGGAATAGGTCAACCGGAGGACGTATATTATTACAAGGTAGGCAACTTTCAGGATTCCTGTGGTGAATCTCAAAACAAATCTGCTAAAATATATATCAAATCTTGTGAAAACTCATCCCTAAATCCGTCCAGTTACTAAAATACCTTCAATCTATCATGTCAGCTCAATTGTTTGGTTGTATTTTGAAGAAAATGCTGGTTTTGGGTCCAAGGACGCAAAAAAATAGCTTTCGTACTATGTGCCGACAGTTAGGCTTCGACCAGCGCAGTCCTGGGGACGAAAATGTGGAGCAAAAATAACCCGCGTACCCCTTCCCTTGTATTCCTTTACTCGCCTGATCAAATGGACAAACGCAACCCTACATAGGCAAACATTCGACTTTCGTAACATTTAAATATTCATCGCGTGTGAATTCTTTGACGCATGCAAGTTTTGCAAGACGGAATAATACAATACACTGCACAATAATTACAAGCAAAAATTAAACTACAACATACAGATGAATGACAGTAACATTTTTGAATGTTATTCTTAACTTTCACTTCTCAGTTGAATTTCGTGCCAGATTGTTATCTACAATGCACATGTTGCAGAGCTTGCTAGTTATATTACTGTTATTCTAATGTCAAATAAGTCCGCAAATAAGCGTTATTCATTTCGAATAATCAGTGGGAAAGCAAACGAAATATTTGCATTGAAATTATACAAATTACAAAACACCTTCGTACTTTCTTCATAATTTCAGTAGACTATAACGAACGAAACCCAAGCTTTCTTGTAATTATTGTACAGTGTATTGTATTATTCCGTCTTACAAAACTTGCATGCGTCAAGAATTCACACGCGATGAAAATTTAAATGTTACGAAAGCGGAAGTCGAATGTTTGCCTATGTAGGGTTGCGTTTGTCCATTTGATCAGGCGAGTAAAGGAATACAAGGGAAGGGGTACGCGGGTTATTTTTGCTCTACATTTTCGTCCCCAGGACTGCGCTGGTCGAAGCCTAACTGTCGGCACATAGTACGAAAGCTGTTTTTTTGCGTCCTTGGACCCAAAACCAGCATTTTCTTCAAAATACAACCAAACAATTGAGCTGACATGATAGATTGAAGGTATTTTAGTAACTGGACGGATTTAGGGATGAGTTTTCACAAGATTTGATATATATTTTAGCAGATTTGTTTTGAGATTCACCACAGGAATCCTGAAAGTTGCCTACCTTGTAATAATATACGTCCTCCGGTTGACCTATTCCGACTCAGTGAGGGAGGGTGGGGAACAATGGTGCATTTACTCGGGCTAAAATGTATTAAAACACGTTTTATTCGGTATTTTTTAGTGCAAATGTCACTTTATCACTGTGGTTTGCCTGTGGTCTAGTATTCTTGTGGTGCTGACTAATGTTGTTGGTTGTTTAAAGATGTGTGAACCTTAGGTATGACAGGGGGGTGCAAACCCCCTGACCCTCCCCCTAGATCAGCCACTGTGTGTATGTGTGAACATCAGGTATGACAGGGGGGTGCAGACCCCCTGACCCTCCCCCTGGATCAGCCACTGTGTCTAGTATTCTTGTGGTGCTGACTAATGTTGTTGGTTGTTTAAAGATGTGTGAACCTCAGGTATGACAGGGGGTGCAGACCCCCTGACCCTCCCCCTGGATCAGCCACTGTGTCTAGTATTCTTGTGGTGCTGACTAAACAGGAGGGAAATTTGCATGAGCATGCGCTTAACCGCTGGACCATAAAAGCGTAATTTCGGAAGCACAAAAACCGATTATAGTAATAATAACGCAATATTTTATTCTGTTGCTATTTTGATCATCAGAGTTCGACAAAAAGGCTTAATATAGTCAAATGTTAATTTAATTCTGGCTTTTCACTGCACACTGGCTATTCACAAAATTCGTATTTTGTTTGATATTGAACGGCACAGGAAGCCCAAGCTGGAATTTTGTGGATTATAACTTAATTTGTTTTTCTATAAATACTGTAACAACAGTCTTGAAACTGTCCTGGTGTCTTGTGGTATTTATTTACTATACCTGTACAAAGTTTCGTCGAATTTGAAAACAATTTAGATGTCTTCCCCGACCTTTCCATGAAGATATTTTTGTTGTTATCATGAAAAACTGTAATTTTATCTCTTCTGGCGATTTTTTCCAACAATCTCAATAACATATACTGAAAGCATATGGTACATAGTTCTATGAAATGGTAAAAAATTTGTGGAGTTTTGGGCTGGATTTCAAGCTATATGCAAAAAATGTATATTTTTGAGTAATGATATTTATGCAAACTTTACACTTCAATAAAATGTTTACACTTTGACCGATCTCAGCATAATATCTAAAAACATGACCTTGGATGGGAATATTACAAGAACATTGCAACACTGACAGAAGAGGCCCTACCATAAAACGAATACCATTTTATTATGATAATAAATGTGTTGACGATTAATTCACGTTCTACAAATTATGACGAAGATATTGTCGAAAATCTTCGACCGAGCGATTTTTCCCAGAGAAGTTACTGGAATTTTTCAAAACAGGAAACATGACTTTAATGAATTACGTTGTGGAAATTGTGGAGATTTCGGCTCAATTTCGAGATAACTAACTTTAAAAATTGGGATAATTGAGTATTCCAGACATCATACCCAAGTTTATCTTCGTTTATTTGAAGTTGATTTGGTGTTGATGAAAGCTAAAATATAATAATATACATTCAATATGTATAAGAATTGACTAAATGTATTTACTTTCCCTTACTCTTCTTCGCGACTGAGCTTGCAACGTCGACAAACTGTTTACTCCATGTCAGCTGGCCGCCATGTTGTCCAAAATAGAGTATTTAGCACAGCAAAAATACAGGAATTTGATATCAAATAAAGGCATAATATTCTAATATTTCGATCAATGAAATAACTTTAAGGCACAAAGATAGCATTAAGAATTCATTTCTGCGTGTTCAGTACATACAATTCTCGTAATACGTCCGCAAAAACTGTAAACATTGGAACCAAGCAACTTGTGTCGAGTACATCTTGTATTCATCTGACTGTGGCGACGCATGCGCACACAAAAGTCCCTCCTGTTTTAATGTTGTTGGTTGTTTAAAGATGTGTGAACCTCAGGTATGACAGGGGGGTGCAAACCCCCTGACCCTCCCCCTGGATCCACCACTGTGTGTAATATTCTTGTGGTGCTGACTAATGTTGTTGGTTGTTTAACCCATTCGCTCCTACACCGGCCAAAACCGGCCGTAAACATCGATAGTGCTTTGAAAAATTCTAACTTTCTGAATTTTCGTAACATCGATCTCATGGCCAGTTATTAGTGACAACTAGATAACTCTTCATATTTTAACCTCAAGTAAACTGACTTACAGGTCCGATTTCTGGGCATTAGTTCAATTTGTTTGCCATAAAAATCAAAAATGCGTGTTTTTGACGCAATTTTACACCTCGAAAATGACCGACATTTGACTTGGATTTTCTTCCAAAATACATCCTTGCGAAACAAAACGCCACTTTCTCAGCAAACTTCCATCTCTCTCTTCTTGATATAGTCGTGAATTTTGCTCTCTCTTTTCCTTAACTCGCCGAACAATAGCCATTTCCTTAGGACCACTTTCGCTAACACGTGTTTTCCTTCTGCACGCCCGAAAAGGATGCCGGGAAACATCCGGGAATTTCGGCATAGATCTCCCCGAATCTCTGTTTTTTAAGAATATATAGTGTCGAGCCACTCGGTCCTACAGGCAAAATATTGCACCGGTTGCATTCTTTACAAGTCCAAAGTCGCCAAAAATGCCTTTGTAGGTCCTGGAATCCAACACAGAAAGATCCCCTGACCCTCCTTGTGGATGGACCAGAGAGACGATTTCACAATTGAGACCGCCATTTTGAATTTCCAAACGGCAACGTCGAAATGTGATCGTGAATTCGTATCTAAACTCCTGATTTCTTCCAGGAGAACGGTCTGTGGTGATGACACACCAGTCAAGCTTAATGATGCTGTCCAGGGGGGCTTCTGTGGTGAATAATGGCTATAAACACTCTAAAAATGCAAAATTGACCGCTCCTAGTAGCTACGAGATGCTGTTCCTGTTTAAAGATTCACGACAAGAGAAAGATTACGTCAGAACCTGAGCCCGTGGGCTTTCAGAACTGTCAAGATTTCCATGGAAACCCCTTATATGGAATCGAAATTTCCTACGACGTGATTAGGTCCAGAAAATCGCTAAAAAACGCAAAATAGCTCAGGAGCGAATGGGTTAAAGATGTGTGAACCTCAGGTATGACAGGGGGGTGCAGACCCCCTGACCCTCCCCCTGGATCAGCCACTGTGTCTAGTATTCTTGTGGTGCTGACTAATGTTGTTGGTTGTTTAAAGATGTGTGAACCTCAGGTATGACAGGGGGGTGCAGACCCCCTGACCCTCCCCCTGGATCAGCCACTGTGTCTAGTATTCTTGTGGTGCTGACTAATGTTGTTGGTTGTTTAAAGATGTGTGAACCTCAGGTATGACAGGGGGGTGCAGACCCCCTGACCCTCCCCCTGGATCAGCCACTGTGTCTAGTATTCTTGTGGTGCTGACTAATGTTGTTGGTTGTTTAAAGATGTGTGAACCTCAGGTATGACAGGGGGTGCAGACCCCCTGACCCTCCCCCTGGATCAGCCACTGTGTCTAGTGTGGTGCTGACTAATGTTGTTGGTTGTTTAAAGATGTGTGAACCTCAGGTATGACAGGGGGGTGCAGACCCCCTGACCCTCCCCCTGGATCCACCACTGTGTGTGGTGCTGACTAATGTTGTTGGTTGTTTAAAGATGTGTGAACCTCAGGTATGACAGGGGGGTGCAGATCCCCTGACCCTCCCCCTGGATCCACCACTGTGTCTAGTGTGGTGCTGACTAATGTTGTTGGTTGTTTAAAGATGTGTGAACCTCAGGTATGACAGGGGGGTGCAGATCCCCTGACCCTCCCCCTGGATCCACCACTGTGTCTAGTGTGACTAATGTTGTTGGTTGTTTAAAGATGTGTGGCTAGAGTCTCAATCTGTATCCAAGAAACACAGACGTGCAGCTGATGGGGTATTATTTCCAGAGAAACGTAGAAAACCTGTCACTGTATCAGGTAATACAGGGAAATAATGGACTATGTAGATATTGTCATCACTGATTGTCATCACCTCACTCCTTCATTATGATTCAATACATGTCAGTAATGATATATTGTTATGTCATTACGCAGGTCCATATATTGTATATATGTTGAAAGAAATGGATATTCTAGAAGACTGGGCTGCAATTAGAAAGGTGAACATTATTATTGGATAATAAATCATAAATCATTGATATGTTATTGGATATTTGCGACAGTGATGTAATTGCTATCATTTATCATAGGCAAAGGGAGCGCTTGCAAGGAGAAAGGCACAAAGTAAGATTCTTGACTTATAAAATAATACTTCTGTTTGTCGATAAACAAGATAATGAGAAGTTGTGTAAACATTTTACTAGATATTTCAATCAAACTATATGCCCACAAAAACATATTCACTTCTGTTTGTACAGTGGAATTTCAAACAAGCATACATGTACATGTAGGTGTGTTTGTATGTGGTTGGTTATCAAAGCAATGTTTTAAAGGGGGACTCTGACGAAAATCGTTCGAAATTTAATTTAGCTGAAACTTCATTGAGCAATTCTTCAAGGGTCTAATAATCACTAGTTAAAATCTTTTTTCGATATTCCAGAGGGAAGTACTATATTTTTATGAATATTTAGAGGAGTCAGTGACGTCATCTACTCATCCCAAACATTCAGCTCCATACATTTCTTTGTAGTTTTGTGATCAAAATATCTCAATGTTTTGCATTGAACAAAACTGGTCAGACAATCAATCATCCTAAGCTCAAATAATGTAAGAAAACTCCTTCACCCAAACTTTTAGCTTCATAGAAATTAAAATAATTCAAGAAACTAAACACAAAGAAATGTATGGAGCGAAGCCATGTTGATTGTTAGGGTTGAGTAGATGACTTCACTGACACTTCTAAAGATTCATAAAAATGTAATAATTCCCATAGGAATTTTGAGAAAACACATTAACCAGTACAGTGTGTTGCCCTAAATCTGGCCGCTTTTTGCATTAATCGCTGTATCTTTCTTTAGGAAAATAGTAGCGGTCTAAAAATCAGTCAAAGGCTAGATTTCTCTTTCACCTACCTTGTCACAAATTGACATTTGTTTCACTTCAACATTGATCTTGTTATATTAAAAAATATTGATCTAGGTAGATATGCCCTAAGTTCGGCCAGGTTGCCCTAAATTCCGGCCATAAATAAGTTTTAACTAATTTGTTTCCGCATTGCTATAATAAAGGACTTTTTAAGTCATTCTACATGAAAAGATTGTAAAGATAAATTTTAAAAAGACCGAAAAAAGACCCTCCTCTACTTCATTGGGAACCGCACCCGCAATGACATCTGGGGTGCTTAGCATTTATCCGGAAAAACTGGAAATTCCGCTTTGAAAATCAAATTGTATGTGTATTTCCGATCGGAAAGTTAGAATCCCTGAAAACTCGGGCTTCTGTTTCAGCATAGTTAATAACTATGGTTTCAGGTAATCTGGCCACTTATCCCGTTCTGTTTTGTATGTGATTTGTGGCCGGATTTAGGCATATCTACCAAAATATGCACGTAATTTCACCTGACCTGAACTTCCGTTTATTTAAGCCGTTCATGATTGTTTTTCTTTGTGTCCAAAGCTACTGATTAGCATTGTATTTCTGCCAAATATAATCTGTTTACGCTCCATAACTTACGAGGAAATGCTTAAAGACTTTGCCCGCATGACTTAAGATGCACGAAAACATGAAAATTACTGAAGCGATTGTTTTACCTACTTTCAAAACACATTTGAATTCCTGCCTAAAAAGCGGTCAGGAATCCTACAACAGCAGTTAATAAACCTAAGCTCATCAATAATTCATACGATTATCTTGTTTGTCATTTTTTGAAATATACGAGAAATCACAGTGCTTTAAAGTTAAAATGGCCGGATTAGGGTACGGCCGGTATTTAGGGCAACACACTGTAATTGTATGGCTCTTTGAGATTATTTCAGCGAAGTTTCAGCTAACTTAAATTTTGAACGATTTTCGTCAGAGTCCCCCTTTAATGGAGAGAGAAGTGATCAGGACTTTTGAGATGTGACTGTTGTGGGAGGTGTCCACTTACAAGAAGTGTTGGTTGGAATAGAGTTTGTTGAAGCAATAATAATATTTTATAGAAAAATTAGTGATGTAAACTGGACGTTTCGATGACCGCATGTCATCATCATTATCAACAGGGAATGAAGTAATTAATAATATTTAATAAATAATATTATTATCTTATTTTTGCTGAAGGATCATATCAATCTGAGAAGATTCCATTTAGTGCACGATATGAAGATGGCAAACTTTACTATGAGGGTGAATGGTAAGGCAGTTGATTGTAGGAATTAGCCCCAGTATCTGTCTAGAGAACAGTCTCTAGTTATCAAGATTATTATCAATGGGAAAATAGTCTGAAAGAAAACTCATATTGAACTAAGTAGCAGGGGTTTCAATACAATTTGAAGTAGACAGACGGTCCTACTGGAGTAAGTGGACCTGACAATTAAAGAATTTCAAATAAACATGTAAATATCAGTAGATGGAACTGACAGGGGCAGGTGCTAATTAGACTAACTGAACAAGAGGTTTGGATTTACTGGGGTACCAGTCTTGTTACTTCAATCTAAAAGCTAATGTACTACTTGTGGTTAGGTTTCACAAAGGAGGACAAGTTTCCATTGAAGGCAAAGATGGTACTAATTGTAGGTATGTGTGATGTAAAGTGGGTGTGTCCTCTAACAAACTTAATGATAGTCAATAATTAAAACATATGTAATTATTCCATCACCATTTCAGCTTTAAATCTATACACATGTTACATTTTCTATAATTTTATTTCATTCATATTTATATATATATATACATAAATATTTCCTTTTTATATATCTATTTGTAAATGTAATTATGTCTTAATTAAGTGTCCCCGATTAGTGTACCACTTGTGGTATGCTAGAAGTCATGACACGTTAATAAAGTTTATGTATGTGTAAACAATCATTTATTGACTCTCACTTGTTTCATTTAGTGCTATGATTACTGGAATCAACACCGGTGAGGTAAGCTGTCTTTCTAAATTATCACTACATGTAGTTATGAGAAGCAGGCAATGACATAGACTATCGTGTTTCTGGACATATGATCAAACCCAACTTATTTGTTAATGACAAAACCAACATTATATTTATTTGTTAATGTTTATTTCAGATTCTAGTTCGCCGAAATGATGGATATAAAACAAAGTTGTACATTGGACAGTTACAAAAAGGAAAATTCAAGATCAAAAAACCTTAGTGTAGTTTTAGTTGTAATTTATATTTTGTACTTACAATCTGATATGTTCTTTAATCTCTGTTTTAAATAATGCAAAGTTTTAGTATACCATAATGTAAATACTTAACTGAAGAACCTCTGCAGAATGGAAAGGTGGCAATAAATGACTCTTATACTTAACTATTCAAGCTATTGCTACCCATATAAGCCATACTTTACCTCACCCAATGCAGTGAATCAATCAATATGTATACACAGACTTGTTCAATAAAACTAATCCAAAACATAGTTATTGATATCAAACCTTGAAAATAGCCTGTCAATGCATTACTCAATCACTTTAGTCAACCAGAAAGTGTACTCCTGAAGGATCATGGGAATATTGCATTACAAATATTAAAGTTATTATTTTATTATTATGCGAGTCGAATTGCAAGGATATTTTATTATAGCTATTTTGTTATTTGTTACACCAATGAAATATTAACTTCCTCTTTTTCTGTCTGTGATTTTATTATTATTTCTATTTCCTGACGCTGTTTCAATGACAAAAAGTTTCATTGTTATACCCATACATACTACATACATACATACTTTGTTACATGTTCCCTCTAGGGCTTTTCAACATATGATATCCTGATGTAATTGTGAAACTGCACTCACAGAAACTGTGGTGATCACTTATCAACCTTCTCAATACAAGTTGTTGAATTTGCTACCCTGTTTCAGCACAATACAATATTTGTTTTCGATGTACATGTATGGGACTTATTAGGCCCCTAGCATTACAGCTAATGTATCGAATAAATTGCCGAATTTGTTACGGTTTCAGTATGTTGTAATATGGTGACACTGGACATTTCCTGGTAGGGACACCTCAAAACCCTGACTGCACGTAAAATGCAATTTCATTCCTAAGCTCAAAAATATGTACCCTAGATCTGTACATCATAACAGACTATGATAATGCTGGTGTAATATTGGGTCTCTTATTCAAGACAGTCCCTATCCCAGACCTGAAATGGCATCCTCTCCCAGACTATAAGAGCAAAAATGAAACAAAGATCCTCCCCCAGACTATAAGAGCAAAACGACCCTATCCTAGACCCATACCCTATATATCCCACATTATCCTATGGGAGGTTTTATGGAATCTTTTTCTGACGTCAAAATCTGTCGCGAGTGGCCGTCAAACCGTCATTTTACTTGCTCAAAACTTCAATTTTAGATCGGTGAAGTCTAAATATCTGTCAAATATAAGTTACTTATAAACAAACAAACAAATGTCATCTAGTTGCTTGAATCTAAAAAACTAACAGACTTTGAAAGTTAGGTTCGAACATTTTGTAGATTTTGACGGCCACTACGTCACACGTAAAACCTCCCATACATATTACATCTCAGCCAATCAGAGCTCACCATTTCTATGAAATATCCACCCGTATTCCATAGAAAACCATGGAATAACCAATTACATACCTGTATAGTATATATAGAGTATAGAGTACCCCCCCCCCCCCCCCCCCCCCAAAAAAATATAGAGTATAGAGTACTCCCACCCTAATTTAATCCTTGATAGAGTATTTTGTTATGGCTGAACCATTAATTCCTAGACATATATACCTCGATCAGTCTCTTATCCTTCCTCGGATTAGTCTCCACGGACGTACATTACTCCTTCGTATTGTAAACTAGTTTCGCCTGTCCGGCCTCTTCAGTACACTGTACTTTACGAACAGGTGAAACTAGTTTACAATACGAATGAGTAATGTGCGTCCTTGGAGACTGATCCGAGGATCAGGAAGGATAAGAGACTGATTGAGGTATGTCTGTGACAAACTCCACTTATGCTCAAATCGAAGAGTTGAGTAATTCATTAATTCCTAGCCTGCGTTAAAACCGATCCAAATCGGTGCTAATCGGGATTAGGATCGGCTGTAACGCGGGCTATTTATAATTCCCTGCTTTTGAACTCCCCTTGGCAAAATCCACAAGCTAAACAGTATCTAGAAAGTGAAAGATGGTCGTCATTAAAAATTACAATGTTTTTATTATATCTTGATAGAACAAATTTTTGACACCATTTCGTCTACCGAAAAGGATGTTCACAGAAAGGCTTCACACCAATCGTTCAAACAATTGAAACAATCTCCACCTTGTTTCTTGTTGGCGTTGATTTCAGTTTTTAAAAACTCTCTAAACATTTCCTCGTCTTTCTTGAGCAGCAAGAATTGTCCCAGTACAACATAAGCCTTGTCAAAGCCCTTCTCTGCCAGTCTAGCTCCGAGTGCATCGCCGATCCCTGCAAGCTCTGTTACTTTCTTTTCTCCCATGGGTTCGCTAACGAAATTTTTGTGCTTTTGCGATGTGGAACTCATTCTATGAAATCAAAAGCAGACATGACTCAACAAGGGAATGCAGGCAGGTAGAATGTCAACATGAGGTTTGAACGACAACACATGGTTCTAAATAGCTTGATATTCTATAAAATAAATCAATATTTACCTGTTAACTTGGAACAAGACTACTTCAATCTGCGATCAATGAAGACAACTGCTAAATAGACGAGTTTTCCTTTCCTTTGAATAATGGTTGGCAATGTAAATTTCCAAACCAGCCTTATGACCATGTTTGGTCAATTTATCCATATATGGATGTATAAAAATGGCGGGAAAACAATGAAATCGATCGATATTTCGCTGGAAGAAAAGGAAGTGAAAAGTGAAAGCTTCAAACGGTTTGCAGTGTAAAATAACGCTTTGCTGTCCCTCGAAATTGGATTTATAGAGTCCATAATCATTTTTATCTGTTATACAAGAAGGTATATGTAAAGTTTTATTGTGAAAAATGAGTTCAAAGCGAAAAGTTACAGCGCAAGCTAAAGCAAGTCTCACAAAACGACCAAAATCTGCTGCTCCAAAGAAACCACGTCGACCAAAAGGCATGGTTGAAGTCTCTGAAGGAACTTTATTAACAGATCTTGTCAAGAAACAATGGAAGTTAGGGAAGTTGATTGGTTGGGGAGGCTTTGGAGCGTTGTATTTGGGTAAGTGATGGAAACAAACATGGCTGATTATTTGGTCATTCTTCATTTATCCATTCATTCATTTATCCATTCATTCATTTATCCATTCATTCATTCATTTATCCATTCATTCATTCATTTATCCATTCATTCATTCATTTATCCATTCATTTATCCATTCATTCATTCATTTATCCATTCATTTATTTATCCATTCATTCATTCATTTATCCATTCATTCATTTATTTATCCATTCATTCATTTATTTCAGCAAGTTCAGATACTGGGAAACCAGTGGGTGATGATGCAGAATATGTTATCAAAATTGTAAGTTACATTCTGCCTATCTACCCTATCTCTTGACTCCTCCTCTCTACTACATGCTTTACATACCAAATGATAGCCTGAGTTTTTATATGCTGTTGATTCATCTAGGAGCACATGACACAACTGTCTGAAAATCAGGCTAACCCTTGCAGATTGGATAGCAGTGTTGACTAGAGGAATGAAGGGGTTGATATATACAGGGCAGAATGTCCAGTTGTTGCTGGTTTGCATGTGACGTCATGGCGGCCATGTTGGATCACAATAACAAAGCATTCCTCATTAGCTTTTCTTGTTTGTACAGGTCTCCAACATGGCTACTACTACATCTTTGTACTTTAAATCTCCTATTGCAAACCAGCAATACAGTGCTGGTATTCTCACAATTATTATATCCTCTGCTACACATACACCATATTACTGTCTCCAGCCATAGTGTTGTGCTTATGCTAATTCAAAACATGCTTGTCATTCTATTCTTTGATTATAGGAACCTCATTCTAATGGACCGCTATTCACAGAACTAGCTTTCTATCAGAGAGTTGCTAAGCCAGACAACAGTATGTGTGCTATTTATATTCACTCTTTGATTATCAGATTGATTGTTTGATTGATTCGTTGATTGATTGATTGATTGATTGATTGGTTGATTGATTGATATATTGGTAGGCAATTGGTTGACTGAGAGATTGACTGGTTGATTGACTGACAGTTTGATTGATTAATTAATATAATGGCTGACTGACAGACTGGCTGATTTGTTTTATTTGATCCTAGTCAAAAGTTGGATGAAATCCCATAAACTGAAGCACCTAGGCGTACCTATGTATCAAGGGTCTGGTTTAGTAGAACATGGTGGAGCTAAGCTGAGATTTATGGTCATGCAAAGATTTGGGCAAGATGTTGACGAGATATTTTTGCAACATGGTCGTCAATTTGACATAAAGACTGTTTTGTCTTTGGGCATCAGAATTGTAAGTCATAGATATAATTGTAGATAGATAAATAGCGATTTTTAAATAGTTTTAGCAAAGTATATATATGCATGATTATCAACTATTATTTTGGGTTGGTTAGACTTTTTGTTTACAAGGGTTGCGACGACAGTAGGGGACTTCGTGTTCTTTTGGAACGTCTACCAGCCTTTGGGCAAAATTGTTAAATTAAATAAAAATAAATAAAACTACAGTTATGTTTTGTTTGTGTTCAAACCTTATTTTGTTTGTAAAGATTGATATTCTAGAATATATCCATGAAAATGAATATGTACATGCTGACATCAAGGGATCCAATCTAATGATGGGATATACTAAAGCTAACAAAGACCAGGTGAGTTATATTATGTGCTGTAACCAGACACCCTTGATATGTGTTGTAGGTTATAAGTTTTTACTTGGGTGAATCAGATGAATCGGTAAAATTCAATTAATGAGGGCACATGGTATTCACATGGTATTGGTATTCACATGGTATTCACATGGTATTCACATGGTTTTCACATGGCCGTATTCACATGGTATTCAAATGGTATTCACATGGTATTCACATGGTATTCACATGGTATTCACATGGTATTCACATGGTATTCACATGGTATTCACATGGTATTCACATGGTATTCACATGGTATTCACATGGTATTCACATGGTATTCACATGATTTTCACATGGTATTCACATGGTTTTCACATGGTATTCACATGGTATTCACATATCGGCACGGCTTTTATGTAAACCAGTTTGTACTGATAGAACCACCTTGTAGAAATAAAATCTATCTATCTATCTATCTATCTATCTATCTATCTATCTATCTATCTATCTATCTATCTATCTATCTATCTATCTATCTATCTATCTATCTATCTATCTATCTATCTATCTATCTATCTATCTATCTATCTATCTATCTATCTATCTATCTATCTATCTATCTATCTATCTATCTACACTCTCTATCTGTCTATCTGTCTATCTATCTATCTATCTATCTACTCTATCTACTCTATCTACACTATCTATCTATCTATCTATCTATCTATCTATCTATCTATCTATCTATCTATCTATCTATCTATCAATGTATCTATCTATCTATCTATCTATCTATCTATCTATCTATCTATCTATCTATCTATCTATCTATCTATCTATCTATCTATCTATCTATCTATCTATCTATCTATCTATCTATCTATCTATCTATCTATTTATTTGCATGTTATTCACATGGTTTTCACATGGTATTCACATGGCGGTGTGATAAGTAAAACATGTGAACATGACATTGGGTAAGCTGTGGTTTTAGTAAAGTAGGGAACAGGACACAGGACATGACACTATGGAAATACCTCAACATGTGTTTATGCACCCCAGGACTCCCCTCTGGCTATGCCCCCGAGTAGACCCTGAGTAGTCATGTAAAAGTCATGTTTTAGTGAAGAAATAAATCTCCAGCAACTTTGGGATGCGTCTGCTAGGTGTTACGGGGAGGTGTCTGTACTGATACATGTGATTTGTTAGGTGTATTTATTAGACTATGGACTGACATGTCTGTACTGATACATGTGATTTGTTAGGTGTATTTATTAGACTATGGACTGACATGTCTGTACTGATACATGTGATTTGTTAGGTGTATTTATTAGACTATGGACTGACATGTCTGTACTGATACATGTGATTTGTTAGGTGTATTTATTAGACTATGGACTGACATGTCTGTACTGATACATGTGATTTGTTAGGTGTATTTATTAGACTATGGACTGACATGTCTGTACTGATACATGTGATTTGTTAGGTGTATTTATTAGACTATGGACTGACATGTCTGTACTGATACATGTGATTTGTTAGGTGTATTTATTAGACTATGGACTGACATGTCTGTACTGATACATGTGATTTGTTAGGTGTATTTATTAGACTATGGACTGACATGTCTGTACTGATACATGTGATTTGTTAGGTGTATTTATTAGACTATGGACTGACATGTCTGTACTGATACATGTGATTTGTTAGGTGTATTTATTAGACTATGGACTGACATGTCTGTACTGATACATGTGATTTGTTAGGTGTATTTATTAGACTATGGACTGACATGTCTGTACTGATACATGTGATTTGTTAGGTGTATTTATTAGACTATGGACTGACATGTCTGTACTGATACATGTGATTTGTTAGGTGTATTTATTAGACTATGGACTGACATGTCTGTACTGATACATGTGATTTGTTAGGTGTATTTATTAGACTATGGACTGACATGTCTGTACTGATACATGTGATTTGTTAGGTGTATTTATTAGACTATGGACTGACATGTCTGTACTGATACATGTGATTTGTTAGGTGTATTTATTAGACTATGGACTGACATGTCTGTACTGATACATGTGATTTGTTAGGTGTATTTATTAGACTATGGACTGACATGTCTGTACTGATACATGTGATTTGTTAGGTGTATTTATTAGACTATGGACTGACATGTCTGTACTGATACATGTGATTTGTTAGGTGTATTTATTAGACTATGGACTGACATGTCTGTACTGATACATGTGATTTGTTAGGTGTATTTATTAGACTATGGACTGACATGTCTGTACTGATACATGTGATTTGTTAGGTGTATTTATTAGACTATGGACTGACATGTCTGTACTGATACATGTGATTTGTTAGGTGTATTTATTAGACTATGGACTGACATGTCTGTACTGATACATGTGATTTGTTAGGTGTATTTATTAGACTATGGACTGACATGTCTGTACTGATACATGTGATTTGTTAGGTGTATTTATTAGACTATGGACTGACATGTCTGTACTGATACATGTGATTTGTTAGGTGTATTTATTAGACTATGGACTGACATGTCTGTACTGATACATGTGATTTGTTAGGTGTATTTATTAGACTATGGACTGACATGTCTGTACTGATACATGTGATTTGTTAGGTGTATTTATTAGACTATGGACTGACATGTCTGTACTGATACATGTGATTTGTTAGGTGTATTTATTAGACTATGGACTGACATGTCTGTACTGATACATGTGATTTGTTAGGTGTATTTATTAGACTATGGACTGACATGTCTGTACTGATACATGTGATTTGTTAGGTGTATTTATTAGACTATGGACTGACATGTCTGTACTGATACATGTGATTTGTTAGGTGTATTTATTAGACTATGGACTGACATGTCTGTACTGATACATGTGATTTGTTAGGTGTATTTATTAGACTATGGACTGACATGTCTGTACTGATACATGTGATTTGTTAGGTGTATTTATTAGACTATGGACTGACATGTCTGTACTGATACATGTGATTTGTTAGGTGTATTTATTAGACTATGGACTGACATGTCTGTACTGATACATGTGATAGGTGTATTTATTAGACTATGGACTGACATGTCTGTACTGATACATGTGATTTGTTAGGTGTATTTATTAGACTATGGACTGACATGTTAGGTGTACTGATACATGTGATGTCTGTTTACATTTGTTAGGTGTATTTATTAGACTATGGACTGACATGTCTGTACTGATACATGTGATTTGTTAGGTGTATTTATTAGACTATGGACTGACATGTCTGTACTGATACATGTGATTTGTTAGGTGTATTTATTAGACTATGGACTGACATGTCTGTACTGATACATGTGATTTGTTAGGTGTATTTATTAGACTATGGACTGACATGTCTGTACTGATACATGTGATTTGTTAGGTGTATTTATTAGACTATGGACTGACATGTCTGTACTGATACATGTGATTTGTTAGGTGTATTTATTAGACTATGGACTGACATGTCTGTACTGATACATGTGATTTGTTAGGTGTATTTATTAGACTATGGACTGACATGTCTGTACTGATACATGTGATTTGTTAGGTGTATTTATTAGACTATGGACTGACATGTCTGTACTGATACATGTGATTTGTTAGGTGTATTTATTAGACTATGGACTGACATGTCTGTACTGATACATGTGATTGTTAGGTGTATTTATTAGACTATGGACTGACATGTCTGTACTAATACATGTGATTTGTTAGGTGTATTTATTAGACTATGGACTGACATGTCTGTACTGATACATGTGATTTGTTAGGTGTATTTATTAGACTATGGACTGACATGTCTGTACTGATACATGTGATAGGTGTATTTATTAGACTATGGACTGACATGTCTGTACTGATACATGTGATAGGTGTATTTATTAGACTATGGACTGACATGTCTGTACTGATACATGTGATTTGTTAGGTGTATTTATTAGACTATGGACTGACATGTCTGTACTGATACATGTGATTTGTTAGGTGTATTTATTAGACTATGGACTGACAATGAGATTCAATCCCAATGGCCAACACAAAGAATACAAGGAAGACCCTAAAAGAAAACATGACGGCACAGTGGAATTCACTAGTAGAGATGCTCATAAGGGAGCCGGTCTGTGTTACTGATTAGTATATAGCTAACTATTAAGTAATGCCACTGAAGATTACCACTCTCTTGTTTCGACCTCCCTCATCCATGTCTCTAAGTCTAGTTTAGATAACTACAACTAATTTGGGTAAGGGGAGAGGGGACAAGGGGAGGGGAGGGGGTAGATGGAGCAGGGGAGGGGGTAGATGGAGCAGGGGAGGGGGGGTAGATGGTGCAGGGGAGGGGAGGGGGTAGATGGTGCAGGGGAGGAAAGGTGGTAGATGGAGCAGGGGAGGGGGTAGATGGAGCAGGGGAGTGGGTAGATGGAGCAGGGGAAGGGGTAGATGGAGCAGGGGAGGGGGTAGATGGAGCAGGGGAGGGGGTAGATGGAGCAGGGGAGTGGGTAGATGGAGCAGGGGAGTGGATAGATGGAGCAGGGGAAGGGGTAGATGGAGCAGGGGAAGGGGTAGATGGAGCAGGGGAGGGGGTAGATGGAGCAGGGGAGGGGGTAGATGGAGCAGGGGAGGGGGTAGATGGTGCAGGGGAGGGGGATGGAGCAGGGGAGGGGGTAGATGGAGCAGGGGAGGGGGTAGATGGAGCAGGGGAGGGGGTAGATGGTGCAGGGGAGGGGAGGAGGTAGATGGAGCAGGGGAGTGGGTAGATGGAGCAGGGGAAGGGGTAGATGGAGCAGGGGAGTGGGTAGATGGAGCAGGGGAAGGGGTAGATGGAGCAGGGGAGGAGGTAGATGGAGCAGGGGAGGGGGTAGATGGAGCAGGGGAGGGGGTAGATGGAGCAGTGGAGGGGGTAGATGGTGCAGGGGAGGGGAGGAGGTAGATGGAGCAGGAGAGGAGGTGCAGGAAAGGGGGGAGGGGGTAGATGGCACACTTTCAGTCCCCTGGAAGATCATTTTGGTTATAGCCATATAGTCATCACTATCATCATCAAACTCATATTGTTTCTATGTTGACTTGCCAGTCCCGTCAAGGAGATCAGATTTAGAAATCCTTGGATATGTTATGCTACAATGGCTATGTGGACAATTGCCCTGGGAAGACAACTTAAATGACAAAGAATATGTGAAAAACCAGAAAATAAAGTAAGCATATACTATACATAATAAAGTGATTACCTCAAGTGTGTGTAGAGGCATCTATGCAACCACTTTAGAAAATATTAGTTTCTTTAATATTTAATCAGACCTATTTCCTTCAGTAGGCAATCATATTGTCTGATCACATGGCAGGGCATGCTCGAGGATCCAGTGGTTTCTGCCTGGCGCTCCAAAGTCACCCGGGCAAAAACTGCTGGATCCTCGAGCATGATGGCAGGGTTGTCACTAGGTTTTTGAGTAGCAGGATCCAGCTACACGTAGTCAGCTCAGCTAGTAGCAAAACTACAAGTCATTCAGTATAAAGGGCCGGTAAATATCTGTTTCTAATGATGATTGTACTGCTTGTGCTTAGGTTCATGGATAATGTACCAAAACTCATGAAGGAATGCCTACCAAGTGGTAACTGTCCAGGTAATATTGTGGTCATCATGCATTAATTGTCCAGTAAATGTGACCAGATCTCTACTGCCATGTGAAACAGATTGTTCCCAATTCCCATTGGAATTGTTTTTATTGTAAACAATACATGGGTACCTTCTCCCTGACACATGACAGGAAATGCAGGTTGCTACAGGCTTGTGAATTGCTACGGTGTATGGCTGATGTAAAGGAAATCTAACCTCACAATAATTATTCCTTTTTTCTGACAGAAATTCAGCAGTTGTTAGAATATGTAAACACGCTTGATTATGACACTGTGCCAGACTACAACAAACTCCGTCAAACTTTTCAAAATGGACTTAAAAAACGAAAGTCAAGTGATGACGGGAAAAGTGTCATCTACTCATTACCATCTGTCACCAGTGACACTAATGGAACACACCGAGAAGCATCACCTAAAAAGGTCAGTGTTTGGTTTGTTTGTCCATTGAGTCCAGATGCATTGCATTGCACAGGCAACCCAGCCATAGGTTCTGAAGCTATTGGGAATATGTATTACAACCCCATCTGAGCTATTGTTAAAACTGTCTTTTTGATGGGATTCCTGTGGTAATCGAGCACGTTAAGCGATTCTGAGAAGAGCTGATCCACAGGGAGCCCAATATCACGTTCACTCTACCACAGGGAGCCCAATATGACGTTCACTCTACCACAGGGAGCCCAATATGACGTTCACTCTACCACAGGGAGCCCAATATGACGTTCACTCTACCACAGGGAGCCCAATACCACGTTCACTCTACCACAGGGAGCCCAATATCACGTTCACTCTACCACAGGGAGCCCAATATCACGTTCACTCTACCACAGGGAGCCCAATATCACGTTCACTCTACCACAGGGAGCCCAATATCACGTTCACTCTACCACAGGGAGCCCAATATCACGTTCACTCTACCACAGGGAGCCCAATATCACGTTCACTCTACCACAGGGAGCCCAATATCACGTTCACTCTACCACAGGGAGCCCAATATCACGTTCACTCTACCACAGGGAGCCCAATATCACGTTCACTCTACCACAGGGAGCCCAATATCACGTTCACTCTACCACAGGAAGCCCATCAAAAAGACGCTATGGTCAAGGGGACGGGAATGTAAAATGTTATTAGTAGTCCTACTAACAAGAACCGTTTTCTCATGTTCGTTCTACAGAAGGCCACTAGCAGGAGGAAACCAAAGATGTCTGAGAGTTCAGACGAAGAAGAACCAGTGCAAGTGAAAAAGGTTCGTTCAAGAGCACCACCCAAGGTTGCAAAGAAGACTGTTGTTCTATCAGACAGCTCTGATGAAGAAGAGCCTGTTAAACCATCACGCTCGAGTACCGTCCAAACAAGCCAAGAGGGGCGGTGGTACAACACCAAGGAAGGTCACCCCTGCTGTAGTTACATCACCAAGGAAGGTCACTCACGCCCCTACTCACGCTAAACAATCCAACAAAACAAAGCGAAAACCACGTGCTGCAAAACCTGTACTCGTAGACATGGCGACCTCGCCTATCGTGTTTAAAGACTAAAAGCGTTGTATGGTAGTTATGAGTACAAAGTACAGCGCGAACAACACAGTCATTGAAGCAACTGTTTAGCGCACATTGAGTTTATTAGACAAATTGTATCAATTTTGTAAAATAATAAATATGTTGATTTTACTCTGTACTATAATAAATAATTGATGGACACAACCTCTTGCCCTCGAACCACCCGTCCATTACCAAAAGGGATCCTTGCATTCATTTGTGTCATCCCTGCCGTGTCAGCTTGGCTGTGAGGATTTTGTCTTCTGTCGTTGAACCACACCTTCTATCAAGACAGGGTTAAGTTGGTGGTAGTCAAAAGAAGTTGAACGGGAAACTCGAACCTGAAATGCAAGACGAACAAGTTTGTCATGAGTAATCTTTGACTAGTCGTGAAAACTTGGTGTTGGAGTCGAGACCTTTACGCAGATATTGCAATAATGTAATTACCCTGGGTTTGTGGTGGTCTGTTGACATGTGTCCGACACACATACTTGATGCATTGTGTCCCCAAACAAACTCTATTTCACGATCTACAATAAACAGAAACAAAGAATAGAAACACTACGTCCACGAAAACGCGCAAATCGCATTAAAAAAAACTGACAAAATAAATGTGGCTTAATACGAATATAATAATAATAATTTATTTCTTCAATATAGAAATGAGAACTGATGAAGAACAAATGTTTGGAAAAAATCAGACGCCTCGAGTGCGATTAGAACCCACAACACGTCGGACCCATGTGTGTACCTTGTTTATACACCTGTGTATATTTACCCATGTGTGTACCTTGTTTATACACCTGTGTATATTTACCCATGTGTGTACCTTGTTTATACACCTGTGTATATTTACCCATGTGTGTACCTTGTTTATACACCTGTGTATATTTACCCATGTGTGTACCTTGTTTATACACCTGTGTATATTTACCCATGTGTGTACCTTGTTTATACACCTGTGTATATTTACCCATGTGTGTACCTTGTTTATACACCTGTGTATATTTACCCATGTGTGTACCTTGTTTATACACCTGTGTATATTTACCCATGTGTGTACCTTGTTTATACACCCGTGTATATTTACCCATGTGTGTACCTTGTTTATACACCTGTGTATATTTACCCATGTGTGTACCTTGTTTATACACCTGTGTATATTTACCCATGTGTGTACCTTGTTTATACACCTGTGTATATTTACCCATGTGTGTACCTTGTTTATACACCTGTGTATACCTCACCTTCTATCGTCCCTGTCAACCTAAGCAAAACGACCCCTGCAAGCTTTTGTTTCTCGCACCTTGACAGATAGCAGGAATCTGTCCAAATGGAAATGAACACATTGACATATTTTGGTGCGCACAATTTAATTTCAGGAAAAATAAATAAAAAATAATAATAACTATTTATTTAAGGAAAGAAAAAACATTTGATCCTACCAAGAAATTTGTTCTGCAAGACATCGTTGACTGCATTGGTTCCATCTCTACGTAAGAAAACGAACATGAAGTCTGGTTCACACTGGTGGAATGCGATAGTTCAGTAAATGACAATCAACCAGGGATTGCTAACTAACCTATTCAGAGCCAATTCTGCACACTCTTTAGCAAGCATAGTCTTGATTAAGTATTCCCCACAACCTGCACAAGAAAAGAAACGTTATGGAATGTCTTACCGTAACTACATAAAGTCATTTTTGTATGAGTGGGAAACCCACGGTACGGAGTTACGGTCACAGTATGGTATCGAAGACATTCTATTCAACCAATCACAGTGCGCAAAATCATCGCTCAACCAATCAGGATGCTTGGATACGGCATGATGGCGCGATACGGTCACCGCACGGCACGAACCGTACCGTATCCACTTCCCACTCATACGAAAACGACTCTATTACTCAATACATACCTGTTGTACAGCAAGCCACACTAGTTCCTTTCCCGTCCGATGCATTCTTAGCCCAACAACCACCGCCATACACTGCTGCCTGTTGTCATGCAATATATATATATAATAAATTCAATAAACGTCCTAGGTTTTGTTGCATATTACATTGCAAGACCGAAATGCATTGTGGGTGTGTGTTTTCTTCTATTTTGGGTTCCAAAACCCGCAAACAAATATCAGGGAAGCTCTGACAGTCAACCATGATCTCAGTTTCAGCAACGCAATGCAAATGAATACATGTATTGATCAGTCCATAATGCACTTCGGTCTGGGTATGCAACAAAACCTAGAACAACGTTTATTGAATTAGCTGTAATAGTTTTCCTTCGTACTGTAGTCTTTCTAAACCGTTGCGCTGTACGTACTGCGCATGAGCAGCACCCAAGTGCAAAAGGCATTATACCTGTCCCACACGACCTGGAGTCTTGAGCAACAATCCACCACTTGAAGCACCTGCACTGACATTACCAGCCAAATCCAAGCACACTACACCCACTGTATCCATGCAACTGTCTTCCTGGAAAAATAAGATTCCTCTCAGTTATAAACCGCGGCATTGTCGCATCGCAAGCGTGTGAGAGTAGCACGTGCGATAAATGACCAAGCAAATCCTCGCCGTGCAGCCGCAGAATGTGATACTTACATAAGAACACAGGTCTTCAACTTTACGTTTCTTTGCTGGCTCGTCTGTATCTGCGCTCATCTTTAGTGCGTCAAGTTTGATTCTGCTTTTGTTAAATGCTGTACGACTTTTTTCTACAAAATGATCAATCTTTATGTATTTACGCGTACCGCACATGTACCGTAAGTATAAACTATTGTTTTCCATGAAAAAGTATCATTAAACATGCCACTGCAAAGTGGATTTATCTGAAAATGCATTTTTATTGTTTTAAAGTGCATATGAAGCGAAATGTTTTCAACTGTTTTCTTAGAAAATAAGAAATACATATTTTGTCTTTTACCAGTAATAAGCGAAGTGTGTGTAACTTTCTCAATAGAATGACGTTCTGCCCAGTCCACAGCACCATCTCCTACAAGGAATCTGTTGTATTAAAATATACAAGAAAATGATGGTCACAACTGATACTTTTGCAGTCTGCACAAAAAGCATTCACTCTCGCCTGTATTGCAATGCCTGAGTACTATACTAGCTTTATTGCAAATATAGCCATCTCCATTGGGGGATGAGTTCTGGGTACTCCATGTGAGGCAGGGGATGAGTTCTGGGTAATCCATGTGAGACAGGGGATGAGTTCTGGGTACTCCATGTGAGGCAGGGGATGATTTCTGGGTACTCCATGTGAGGCAGGGGATGAGTTCTGGGTACTCCATGTGAGGCAGGGGATGAGTTCTGGGTACTCCATGTGAGGCAGGGGATGATGATTTCTGGGTACTCCATGTGAGGCAGGGGATGAGTTCTGGGTACTCCATGTGAGGCAGGGGATGAGTTCTGGGTACCCCATGTGAGGCAGGGGATGAGTTCTGGGTACTCCATGTGAGGCAGGGGATGAGAGTTCTGGGTACTCCATGTGAGGCAGGGGATGAGTTCTGGGTACTACCATGTGAGGCAGGGGATGAGTTCTGGGTGAGTTCTGGGTACCCCATGTGAGGCAGGGGATGAGTTCTGGGTACTCCATGTGAGGCAGGGGATGAGTTCTGGGTACTCCATGTGAGGCAGGGGATGAGTTCTGTGTACTCCATGTGAGGCAGGGGATGAGTTCTGGGTACTCCATGTGAGGCAGGGGATGAGTTCTGGGTACTCCATGTGAGGCAGGGGATGAGTTCTGGGTACTCCATGTGAGGCAGGGGATGAGTTCTGGGTACTCCATGTGAGGCAGGGGATGAGTTCTGGGTACTCCATGTGAGACAGGGGATGAGTTCTGGGTACTCCATGTGAGACAGGGGATGAGTTCTGGGTACTCCATGTGAGACAGGGGATGAGTTCTGGGTACTCCATGTGAGGCAGGGGATGAGTTCTGGGTACTCCATGTGAGGCAGGGGATGAGTTCTGGGTACTCCATGTGAGGCAGGGGATGAGTTCTGGGTACTCCATGTGAGGCAGGGGATGAGTTCTGGGTACTCCATGTGAGGCAGGGGATGAGTTCTGGGTACTCCATGTGAGGCAGGGGATGAGTTCTGGGTACTCCATGTGAGGCAGGGGATGAGTTCTGGGTACTCCATGTGAGGCAGGGGATGAGTTCTGGGTACTCCATGTGAGGCAGGGGATGAGTTCTGGGTACTCCATGTGAGGCAGGGGATGAGTTCTGGGTTCTGGGTACTCCATGTGAGGCAGGGGATGAGTTCTGGGTACTCCATGTGAGGCAGGGGATGAGTTCTGGGTACTCCATGTGAGGCAGGGGATGAGTTCTGGGTACTCCATGTGAGGCAGGGGATGAGTTCTGGGTACTCCATGTGAGGCAGGGGATGAGTTCTGGGTACTCCATGTGAGGCAGGGGATGAGTTCTGGGTATCCATGTGAGGCAGGGGATGAGTTCTGGGTACTCCATGTGAGGCAGGGGATGAGTTCTGGGTACTCCATGTGAGGCAGGGGATGAGTTCTGGGTACTCCATGTGAGGCAGGGGATGAGTTCTGGGTACTCCATGTGAGGCAGGGGATGAGTTCTGGGTACTCCATGTGAGGCAGGGGATGAGTTCTGGGTACTCCATGTGAGGCAGGGGATGAGTTCTGGGTACTCCATGTGTGAGGCAGGGGATGAGTTCTGGGTACTCCATGTGAGGCAGGGGATGAGTTCTGGGTACTCCATGTGAGGCAGGGGATGAGTTCTGGGGGGATGAGTTCTGGGTACTCCATGTGAGGCAGGGGATGAGTTCTGGGTACTCCATGTGAGGCAGGGGATGAGTTCTGGGTACTCCATGTGAGGCAGGGGATGAGTTCTGGGTACTCCATGTGAGGCAGGGGATGAGTTCTGGGTACTCCATGTGAGGCAGGGGATGAGTTCTGGGTACTCCATGTGAGGCAGGGGATGAGTTCTGGGTACTCCATGTGAGGCAGGGGATGAGTTCTGGGTACTCCATGTGAGGCAGGGGATGAGTTCTGGGTACTCCATGTGAGGCAGGGGATGAGTTCTGGGTACTCCATGTGAGACAGGGGATGAGTTCTGGGTACTCCATGTGAGACAGGGGATGAGTTCTGGGTACCCCATGTGAGGCAGGGGATGAGTTCTGGGTACTCCATGTGAGGCAGGGGATGAGTTCTGGGTACTCCATGTGAGGCAGGGGATGAGTTCTGGGTACTCCATGTGAGGCAGGATCTGAGTTCTGGGTACTCCATGTGAGGCAGTTCTGGGTACTCCATGTGAGGCAGGGGATGAGTTCTGGGTACTCCATGTGAGGCAGGGGATGAGTTCTGGGTACTCCATGTGAGGCAGGGGATGTGGGTACTCCATGTGAGGCAGGGGATGAGTTCTGGGTACTCCATGTGAGGCAGGGGATGAGTTCTGGGTACTCCATGTGAGGCAGGGGATGAGTTCTGGGTACCCATGTGAGGCAGGGGATGAGTTCTGGGTACTCCATGTGAGGCAGGGGATGAGTTCTGGGTACTCCATGTGAGGCAGGGGATGAGTTCTGGGTACTCCATGTGCAGGGGATGAGTTCTGGGTACTCCATGTGAGGCAGGGGATGAGTTCTGGGTACTCCATGTGAGGCAGGGGGATGAGTTCTGGGTACTCCATGTGAGGCAGGGGATGAGTTCTGGGTACTCCATGTGAGGCAGGGGATGAGTTCTGGGTACTCCATGTGAGGCAGGGGATGAGTTCTGGGTACTCCATGTGAGGCAGGGGATGAGTCTGGGTACTCCATGTGAGGCAGGGGATGAGTTCTGGGTACTCCATGTGAGACAGGGGATGAGTTCTGGGTACTCCATGTGAGGCAGGGGATGAGTTCTGGGTACTCCATGTGAGGCAGGGGATGAGTTCTGGGTACTCCATGTGAGGCAGGGGATGAGTTCTGGGTACTCCATGTGAGGCAGGGGATGAGTTCTGGGTACTCCATGTGAGGCAGGGGATGAGTTCTGGGTACTCCATGTGAGGCAGGGGATGAGTTCTGGGTACCCCATGTGAGGCAGGGGATGAGTTCTGGGTACTCCATGTGAGGCAGGGGATGAGTTCTGGGTACTCCATGTGAGGCAGGGGATGAGTTCTGGGTACTCCATGTGAGGCAGGGGATGAGTTCTGGGTACTCCATGTGAGGCAGGGGATGAGTTCTGGGTACTCCATGTGAGACAGGGGATGAGTTCTGGGTACTCCATGTGAGGCAGGGGATGAGTTCTGGGTACTCCATGTGAGAGCAGGGGATGAGTTCTGGGTACTCCATGTGAGGCAGGGGATGAGTTCTGGGTACTCCATGTGAGGCAGGGGATGAGTTCTGGGTACTCCATGTGAGGCAGGGGATGAGTTCTGGGTACTCCATGTGAGGCAGGGGATGAGTTCTGGGTACTCCATGTGAGGCAGGGGATGAGTTCTGGGTACTCCATGTGAGGCAGGGGATGAGTTCTGGGTACTCCATGTGAGGCAGGGGATGAGTTCTGGGTACTCCATGTGAGGCAGGGGATGAGTTCTGGGTACTCCATGTGAGGCAGGGGATGAGTTCTGGGTACTCCATGTGAGGCAGGGGATGAGTTCTGGGTACTCCATGTGAGGCAGGGGATGAGTTCTGGGTACTCCATGTGAGGCAGGGGATGAGTTCTGGGTACTCCATGTGAGGCAGGGGATGAGTTCTGGGTACTCCATGTGAGGCAGGGGATGAGTTCTGGGTACTCCATGTGAGGCAGGGGATGAGTTCTGGGTACTCCATGTGAGGCAGGGGATGAGTTCTGGGTACTCCATGTGAGGCAGGGGATGAGTTCTGGGTCCATGTCCATGTGAGACAGGGGATGAGTTCTGGGTACTCCATGTGAGGCAGGGGATGAGTTCTGGGTACTCCATGTGAGGCAGGGGATGAGTTCTGGGTACTCCATGTGAGGCAGTTCTGGGATGAGTTCTGGGTACTCCATGTGAGGCAGGGGATGAGTTCTGGGTACTCCATGTGAGGCACAGGGGATGAGTTCTGGGTACTCCATGTGTGAGGTTCAGGGGATGAGTTCTGGGTACTCCATGTGAGGCAGGGGATGAGTTCTGGGTACTCCATGTGAGGCAGGGGATGAGTTCTGGGTACTCCATGTGAGGCAGGGGATGAGTTCTGGGTACTCCATGTGAGGCAGGGGATGAGTTCTGGGTACTCCATGTGTGAGGCAGGGGATGAGTTCTGGGTACTCCATGTGAGGCAGGGGATGAGTTCTGGGTACTCCATGTGAGGCAGGGGATGAGTTCTGGGTACTCCATGTGAGGCAGGGGGGGATGAGTTCTGGGTACTCCATGTGAGGCAGGGGATGAGTTCTGGGTACTCCATGTGAGGCAGGGGATGAGTTCTGGGTACTCCATGTGAGGCAGGGGATGAGTTCTGGGTACTCCATGTGAGGCAGGGGATGAGTTCTGGGTACTCCATGTGAGGCAGGGGATGAGTTCTGGGTACTCCATGTGAGGCAGGGGATGAGTTCTGGGTACTCCATGTGAGGCAGGGGATGAGTTCTGGGTACTCCATGTGAGGCAGGGGATGAGTTCTGGGTACCCCATGTGAGGCAGGGGATGAGTTCTGGGTACTCCATGTGAGGCAGGGGATGAGTTCTGGGTACTCCATGTGAGGCAGGGGATGAGTTCTGGGTACTCCATGTGAGGCAGGGGATGAGTTCTGGGTACTCCATGTGAGGACAGGGGATGAGTTCTGGGTACTCCATGTGAGGCAGGGGATGAGTTCTGGGTACTCCATGTGAGGCAGGGGATGAGTTCTGGGTACTCCATGTGAGGCAGGGGATGAGTTCTGGGTACTCCATGTGAGGCAGGGGATGAGTTCTGGGTACTCCATGTGAGGCAGGGGATGAGTTCTGGGTACTCCATGTGAGGCAGGGGATGAGTTCTGGGTACTCCATGTGAGGCAGGGGATGAGTTCTGGGTACTCCATGTGAGGCAGGGGATGAGTTCTGGGTACTCCATGTGAGGCAGGGGATGAGTTCTGGGTACTCCATGTGAGGCAGGGGATGAGTTCTGGGTACTCCATGTGAGGCAGGGGATGAGTTCTGGGTACTCCATGTGAGGCAGGGGATGAGTTCTGGGTACTCCATGTGAGGCAGGGGATGAGTTCTGGGTACTCCATGTGAGGCAGGGGATGAGTTCTGGGTACTCCATGTGAGACAGGGGATGAGTTCTGGGTACTCCATTTGAGGCAGGGGGATGAGTTCTGGGTACTCCATGTGAGGCAGGGGATGAGTTCTGGGTACTCCATGTGAGGCAGGGGATGAGTTCTGGGTACTCCATGTGAGGCAGGGGATGAGTTCTGGGTACTCCATGTGAGGCAGGGGATGAGTTCTGGGTACTCCATGTGAGGCAGGGGATGAGTTCTGGGTACTCCATGTGAGGCAGGGGATGAGTTCTGGGTACTCCATGTGAGGCAGGGGATGAGTTCTGGGTACTCCATGTGAGGCAGGGGATGAGTTCTGGGTACTCCATGTGAGGCAGGGGATGAGTTCTGGGTACTCCATGTGAGGCAGGGGATGAGTTCTGGGTACTCCATGTGAGGCAGGGGATGAGTTCTGGGTACTCCATGTGAGGCAGGGGATGAGTTCTGGGTACTCCATGTGAGGCAGGGGATGAGTTCTGGGTACTCCATGTGAGGCAGGGGATGAGTTCTCATGGTACTCCATGTGAGGCAGGGGATGAGTTCTGGGTACTCCTCCATGTGAGGCAGGGGATGAGTTCTGGGTACTCCATGTGAGGCAGGGGATGAGTTCTGGGTACTCCATGTGAGGCAGGGGATGAGTTCTGGGTAGTTCCATCCATGTGAGGCAGGGGATGAGTTCTGGGTACTCCATGTGAGGCAGGGGATGAGTTCTGGGTACTCCATGTGAGGCAGGGGATGAGTTCTGGGTACTCCATGTGAGGCAGGGGGGATGAGTTCTGGGTACTCCATGTGAGGCAGGGGATGAGTTCTGGGTACTCCATGTGAGGCAGGGGATGAGTTCTGGGTACTCCATGTGAGGCAGGGGATGAGTTCTGGGTACTCCATGTGAGGCAGGGGATGAGTTCTGGGTACTCCATGTGAGGCAGGGGATGAGTTCTGGGTACTCCATGTGAGGCAGGGGATGAGTTCTGGGTACTCCATGTGAGGCAGGGGATGAGTTCTGGGTACTCCATGTGAGGCAGGGGATGAGTTCTGGGTACTCCATGTTGGGATGAGGCAGGGGATGAGTTCTGGGTACTCCATGTGAGGCAGGGGATGAGTTCTGGGTACTCCATGTGAGGCAGGGGATGAGTTCTGGGGCAGGGGATGAGTTCTGGGTACTCCATGTGAGGCAGGGGATGAGTTCTGGGTACTCCATGTGAGGCAGGGGATGAGTTCTGGGTACTCCATGTGAGGCAGGGGATGAGTTCTGGGTACTCCATGTGAGGCAGGGGATGAGTTCTGGGTACTCCATGTGAGGCAGGGGATGAGTTCTGGGTACTCCATGTGAGGCAGGGGATGAGTTCTGGGTACTCCATGTGAGGCAGGGGATGAGTTCTGGGTACTCCATGTGAGGCAGGGGATGAGTTCTGGGTACTCCATGTGAGGCAGGGGATGAGTTCTGGGTACTCCATGTGAGGCAGGGGATGAGTTCTGGGTACTCCATGTGAGGCAGGGGATGAGTTCTGGGTACTCCATGTGAGGCAGGGGATGAGTTCTGGGTACTCCATGTGAGGCAGGGGATGAGTTCTGGGTACTCCATGTGAGGCAGGGGATGAGTTCTGGGTACTCCATGTGAGGCAGGGGATGAGTTCTGGGTACTCCATGTGAGGCAGGGGATGAGTTCTGGGTACTCCATGTGAGGGGCAGTTCTGGTTCTGAGGGGCAGGGGATGAGTTCTGGGTACTCCATGTGAGGCAGGGGATGAGTTCTGGGTACTCCATGTGAGGCAGGGGATGAGTTCTGGGTACTCCATGTGAGGCAGGGGATGAGTTCTGGGTACTCCATGTGAGGCAGGGGATGAGTTCTGGGTACTCCATGTGAGGCAGGGGATGAGTTCTGGGTACTCCATGTGAGGCAGGGGATGAGTTCTGGGTACTCCATGTGAGGCAGGGGATGAGTTCTGGGTACTCCATGTGAGGCAGGGGATGAGTTCTGGGTACTCCATGTGAGGCAGGGGATGAGTTCTGGGTACTCCATGTGAGGCAGGGGATGAGTTCTGGGTACTCCATGTGAGGCAGGGGATGAGTTCTGGGTACTCCATGTGAGACAGGGGATGAGTTCTGGGTACCCCATGTGAGGCAGGGGATGAGTTCTGGGTACTCCATGTGAGACAGGGGATGAGTTCTGGGTACTCCATGTGAGGCAGGGGATGAGTTCTGGGTACTCCATGTGAGGCAGGGGATGAGTTCTGGGTACTCCATGTGAGCAGGGGATGAGTTCTGGGTACTCCATGTGAGGCAGGGGGGATGAGTTCTGGGTAGTTCTGGGGTACTCATGTGAGGCAGGGGATGAGTTCTGGGTACTCCATGTGAGGCAGGGGATGAGTTCTGGGTACTCCATGTGAGGCAGGGGATGAGTTCTGGGTACTCCATGTGAGGCAGGGGATGAGTTCTGGGTACTCCATGTGAGGCAGGGGATGAGTTCTGGGTACTCCATGTGAGGCAGGGGATGAGTTCTGGGTACTCCATGTGAGGCAGGGGATGAGTTCTGGGTACTCCATGTGAGGCAGGGGATGAGTTCTGGGTACTCCATGTGAGGCAGGGGATGAGTTCTGGGTACTCCATGTGAGGCAGGGGATGAGTTGAGTTCTGGGTACTCCATGTGAGGCAGGGGATGAGTTCTGGGTACTCCATGTGAGGCAGGGGATGAGTTCTGGGTACTACTCCATGTGAGGCAGGGGATGAGTTCTGGGTACTCCATGTGAGGCAGGGGATGAGTTCTGGGTACTCCATGTGAGGCAGGGGATGAGTTCTGGGTACTCCATGTGAGGCAGGGGATGAGTTCTGGGTACTCCATGTGAGGCAGGGGATGAGTTCTGGGTACTCCATGTGAGGCAGGGGATGAGTTCTGGGTACTCCATGTGAGGCAGGGGATGAGTTCTGGGTACTCCATGTGAGGCAGGGGATGAGTTCTGGGTACTCCATGTGAGGCAGGGGATGAGTTCTGGGTACTCCATGTGAGGCAGGGGATGAGTTCTGGGTACTCCCATGTGAGGCAGGGGATGAGTTCTGGGTACTCCATGTGAGGCAGGGGATGAGTTCTGGGTACTCCATGTGAGGCAGGGGATGAGTTCTGGGTACTCCATGTGAGACAGGGGATGAGTTCTGGGTACTCCATGTGAGGCAGGGATGAGTTCTGGGTACTCCATGTGAGACAGGGGATGAGTTCTGGGTACTCCATGTGAGGCAGGGGATGAGTTCTGTGTACTCCATGTGAGGCAGGGGATGAGTTCTGGGTACTCCATGTGAGGCAGGGGATGAGTTCTGGGTACCCCATGTGAGGCATCTGTAATCAAAGGCTGCTAGGCCACACATTACTGTACATGTAGTCCTTACATGGGTGGTACAAGTCCTGCTGTTGTTGGTCCTTGACATTCTTCCTTTAAAAGTTGATATGCAATTTGACTGGGGTTTCTGATCCCTATAAAAGGTAAACACATCCATATCTTATTCTACCGATGAAGTGGAATTTCAGCTCAACTCCTATGGGTCGTTCAGGTGAAGAGCGTTAAGTTGAGAGCAATGTCTTACTTCACAAGTTCTATTACAGTCATTTGCAAAAATTCTGGCCGCTACGAAATATCAATATATCAATATATCGGGTGCATTGTGGGTAATTAAAATAATCGAAAATTCCCCTTAAACGCCAGCAAAGTTGGTAGAAATATTTAGTATCATGTTTATTTTAGTCTTACATTTGTTGTTTGTAAATTTTGCTTCATTTAATAAGTTAGGAATCTCGTGGCGGCCAGAATTTTTGCAAATGACTGTATAATGGTGTAATATACCTTTAACAGCACCCACAGCACCAAACCCTAATGACTTGCCATCCATTAAACTAGCATCACATTCTACTTCACCATTCATATTGAGATTAGATCCAATACCAGCATTAGTACAAGGTGCATCCTATCAAGACAAGGTATATACAAGCTTTCTACTCCATGTCTGGCTTCATTCCAGTTCAGTCTGTTTTTATTGCTACAGTAGTCTCTCCAAGCCCGACACCTTTAGAACCAAATCTAACTATTTATTTTAAGGAGCTGTCCACCTTGGAGAGGTGCAGCAGGAAGGGGTGTCATCTAGAGGGGTATCCATCTATGAGGGGTGTCAATCTAGAGGGGTATCCATCTTAGAGGGGTGTCAATCTAGAGGGGTATCCATCTATGAGGGGTATCCATCTTAGAGGGGTGTCAATCTAGAGGGGTATCCATCTATGAGGGGTGTCAATCTAGAGGGGTATCCATCTTAGAGGGGTGTCAATCTAGAGGGGTATCCATCTATGAGGGGTGTCAGTCCAGAGGGGTATCCATCTATGAGGGGTATCAATCTAGAGGGGTATCCATCTATGAGGGGTGTCAATCTAGAGGGGTATCCATCTATGAGGGGTATCCATCTATGAGGGGTGTCAATCTAGAGGGGTATCCATCTTAGAGGGGTGTCAATCTAGAGGGGTATCCATCTATGAGGGGTGTCAATCTAGAGGGGTATCCATCTTAGAGGGGTGTCAATCTAGAGGGGTATCCATCTATGAGGGGTGTCAATCTGTAGAGGGGTATCCATCTATGAGGGGTATCAATCTAGAGGGGTATCCATCTATGAGGGGTGTCAATCCAGAGGGGTATCCATCTATGAGGGGTGTCAATCTAGAGGGGTATCCATCTATGAGGGGTGTCAATCTAGAGGGGTATCCATCTATGAGGGGTGTCAGTCCAGAGGGGTATCCATCTTAGAGGGGTGTCAATCTAGAGGGGTATCCATCTATGAGGGGTGTCAATCTAGAGGGGTATCCATCTTAGAGGGGTGTCAATCTAGAGGGGTATCCATCTATGAGGGGTGTCAATCTAGAGGGGTATCCATCTATGAGGGGTGTCAATCTAGAGGGGTATCCATCTTAGAGGGGTGTCAATCTAGAGGGGTATCCATCTTAGAGGGGTGTCAATCTAGAGGGGTATCCATCTATGAGGGGTGTCAATCTAGAGGGGTATCCATCTTAGAGGGGTGTCAATCTAGAGGGGTATCCATCTATGAGGGGTGTCAATCTAGAGAGAGGGGTATCCATCTTAGAGGGGTGTCAATCTAGAGGGGTATCCATCTTAGAGGGGTGTCAATCTAGAGGGGTATCCATCTTAGAGGGGTGTCAATCTAGAGGGGTATCCATCTATGAGGGGTGTCAATCTAGAGGGATATGCATCTATGAGGGGTGTCAATCTAGAGGGGTATCCATCTATGAGGGGTGTCAATCTAGAGGGGTATCCATCTATGAGGGGTGTCAATCTAGAGGGGTATCCATCTATGAGGGGTGTCAATCTAGAGGGGTATCCATCTATGAGGGGTGTCAATCTAGAGGGGTATCCATCTTAGAGGGGTGTCAATCTAGAGGGGTATCCATCTATGAGGGGTGTCAATCTAGAGGGGTATGCATCTATGAGGGGTGTCAATCTAGAGGGGTATCCATCTATGAGGGGTGTCAATCTAGAGGGGTATCCATCTATGAGGGGTGTCAATCTAGAGGGGTATCCATCTTAGAGGGGTGTCAATCTAGAGGGGTATCCATCTATGAGGGGTGTCAATCTAGAGGGGTATCCATCTTAGAGGGGTGTCAATCTAGAGGGGTATCCATCTTAGAGGGGTGTCAATCTAGAGGGGTATCCATCTATGAGGGGTGTCAATCTAGAGGGATATGCATCTATGAGGGGTGTCAATCTAGAGGGGTATCCATCTATGAGGGGTGTCAATCTAGAGGGGTATCCATCTATGAGGGGTGTCAATCTAGAGGGGTATCCATCTTAGAGGGGTGTCAATCTAGAGGGGTATCCATCTATGAGGGGTGTCAATCTAGAGGGATATGCATCTATGAGGGGTGTCAATCTAGAGGGGTATCCATCTATGAGGGGTGTCAATCTAGAGGGGTATCCATCTTAGAGGGGTGTCAATCTAGAGGGGTATCCATCTATGAGGGGTGTCAATCTAGAGGGATATGCATCTATGAGGGGTGTCAATCTAGAGGGGTATCCATCTATGAGGGGTGTCAATCTAGAGGGGTATCCATCTATGAGGGGTGTCAATCTAGAGGGGTATCCATCTTAGAGGGGTGTCAATCTAGAGGGGTATCCATCTATGAGGGGTGTCAATCTAGAGGGGTATCCATCTTAGAGGGGTGTCAATCTAGAGGGGTATCCATCTTAGAGGGTGTCAATCTAGAGAGGGGTATCCATCTATGAGGGGTGTCAATCTAGAGGGATATGCATCTATGAGGGGTGTCAATCTAGAGGGGTATCCATCTATGAGGGGTGTCAATCTAGAGGGGTATCCATCTATGAGGGGTGTCAATCTAGAGGGGTATCCATCTTAGAGGGGTGTCAATCTAGAGGGGTATCCATCTTAGAGGGGTGTCAATCTAGAGGGGTATCCATCTATGAGGGGTGTCAATCTAGAGGGGTATCCATCTTAGAGGGGTGTCAATCTAGAGGGGTATCCATCTATGAGGGGTGTCAATCTAGAGGGATATGCATCTATGAGGGGTGTCAATCTAGAGGGGTATCCATCTATGAGGGGTGTCAATCTAGAGGGGTATCCATCTTAGAGGGGTGTCAATCTAGAGGGGTATCCATCTATGAGGGGTGTCAATCTAGAGGGATATGCATCTATGAGGGGTGTCAATCTAGAGGGGTATCCATCTATGAGGGGTGTCAATCTAGAGGGGTATCCATCTATGAGGGGTGTCAATCTAGAGGGGTATCCATCTTAGAGGGGTGTCAATCTAGAGGGGTATCCATCTATGAGGGGTGTCAATCTAGAGGGGTATCCATCTTAGAGGGGTGTCAATCTAGAGGGGTATCCATCTTAGAGGGGTGTCAATCTAGAGGGGTATCCATCTATGAGGGGTGTCAATCTAGAGGGATATGCATCTATGAGGGGTGTCAATCTAGAGGGGTATCCATCTATGAGGGGTGTCAATCTAGAGGGGTATCCATCTATGAGGGGTGTCAATCTAGAGGGGTATCCATCTTAGAGGGGTGTCAATCTAGAGGGGTATCCATCTTAGAGGGGTGTCAATCTAGAGGGGTATCCATCTATGAGGGGTGTCAATCTAGAGGGGTATCCATCTTAGAGGGGTGTCAATCTAGAGGGGTATCCATCTATGAGGAGTGTCAATCTAGAGGGGTATCCATCTATGAGGGGTGTCAATCTAGAGGGGTATCCATCTTAGAGGGGTGTCAATCTAGAGGGGTATCCATCTTAGAGGGGTGTCAATCTAGAGGGGTATCCATCTATGAGGGGTGTCAATCTAGAGGGGTATCCATCTTAGAGGGGTGTCAATCTAGAGGGGTATCCATCTATGAGGGGTGTCAGTCCAGAGGGGTATCCATCTATGAGGGGTGTCAATCTAGAGGGGTATCCATCTTAGAGGGGTGTCAATCTAGAGGGGTATCCATCTTAGAGGGGTGTCAATCTAGAGGGGTATCCATCTTAGAGGGGTGTCAGTACAGAGGGGTATCCATCTATGAGGGGTGTCAATCTAGAGGGATATGCATCTTAGTGGGGTGTCAGTCCAGAGGGGTATACATCTTAGAGGGGGTGTCAGTTTAAAGGGGTGTCGGTCTAGAGGGGTATCCATCTTAGAGGGGTGTCAGTCTAGAGGGATGTTGTCTAGAGGGGTGTCAGTCTAGAGGGGTGTCGTCTAGAGAGGTATTGGTCTAGAGGGGTGTCAGTCTAAAGGGATGCCATCTAGAGAGGTATCAGTCTAGAGGGGTGTCGTCAAGAGAAGTATTGGTCTAGAGGGGTGTCAGTCTAGAGGGGTGTCAGTCTAAAGGGGTGCCATCTAGAGAGGTGTCAGTCTAGAGGGGTGTCAGTCTAAAGGGATGTCGTCAAGAGAGGTATTGGTCTAGAGGGGTGTCAGTCTAAAGGGGTGCCATCTAGAGAGGTGTCAGTCTAGAGGGGTGTCAGTCTAAAGGGGTGTCCTCTTGAGAGGTATTGGTCTAGAGGGGTGTCAGTCTAAAGGGATGTCATCTAGAGAGGTATCAGTCTAGAGGGGTGTCGTCAAGAGAGGTATTGGTCTAGAGGGGTGTCAGTCTAGAGGGGTGTCAGTCTAAAGGGGTGCCAGCTAGAGAGGTGTCAGTCTAGAGGGGTGTCAGTCTAGAGGGGTGTTGTCTAGAGAGGTATTGATCTAGAGGGGTGTCAGTCTAGCCAGTCTAGAGGGGTGTCTTCAAGAGAGGTGTCAGTCTAGAGGGGTGTTGTCTAGAGGGGTGTCAGTCTAGAGGGGTGTCATCTAGAGAGGTATTCATCTAGAGGGGTGTCAGTCTAGCCAGTCTAGAGGGGTGTCGTCAAGAGAAGTATCAGTCTAGAGGGGTGTCGTCTAAAGGGGTGTCAGTCTAGAGGGGTGTCATCTAGAGAGGTTTATAACATAGCATTGATATAACGCGCGCTCTGATTGGCTAATTAGCGTACGCGAGCGTGCATTCATAACTCAATGGACGCATGCTCACGTCATCGCCATAGCGTGCGCTCTGAAATCAATTGGAAAATGAAAATTGTATTATTTGAATTTGCAGTAACTATGTTATAAAAGGAATGGTCAACGCTTCAGCTGTGCGTCCATCGAGTTATGGATACACTTGGTCGGCTGCTAAGCACTCAAGAAGCTAGAGTCGCACTCGGCTACGCCTCGTGCGACTCTTACGCTTCTCTCGTGCTTAGCAGCCTCCCGCGTGCATCCATAACTTGATGGACGCACGCTGAGTGTTGACCATTCCTTCAATTGATCTAGAGGGGTGTCAGTCTAGCCAGTCTAAAGGGGTGTCGTCAAGAGAGGTGTCAGTCTAGAGGGGTGTCGTCAAGAGGTGTCAGCCTAGAGGGGTGTCGTCTAGAGGGGTGTCAGTCTAGAGGGGTGTCATCTAGAGAGGTATTGATCTAGAGGGGTGTCAGTCTAGAGAGGTGTCGTCTAGAGAGGTATCTAGAGAGGTGTCAGTCTAGAGGGGTGTCATCAAGAGAGGTGTCAGTCTAGAGGGCTGTCATCTAAAGGGGTGTCAGTCTAGAGGGGTGTCATCTAAAGGGGTGTCAGTCTAGAGGGAGTTCACTGTATGGTTGACATTACTACACATTATTTTATGATATTGACACTAATGTTTCAGACATTAGTCCTTCATTGGAATACAATATTTATAAACCATCAGTGTAGCAGTCATGCACATGTTTACCTCTAGAACTGTCAGAGCAACAGCAACTGCATCAACTGCTGGTCTGCCTTCTTTCAAAGCAACTATTGCCTGCAGGATTGTAAGTACATTGTTAATGCAAGATGATGAGGTGTAGTAATGTTTGTGTTGCATACCTTTAAACAGGCATCTTGGCATGCCATCCTGTATTCATCTTCATTTGTATATGAACCCACTCCTGGAAAGAGATCACATGTAAACATTCTCTTTGTATAATTCTCATGCTGTAATTATTGCAGCCCTTACCTACATGAACCCCTACAAAGCCATAAGAGCCTTCAGTATATGTAGCCATGGCTACAGGTAGCTTACCACCCTATTAGCCATTAATATAGAAAATAATACACATATTTAACCCATGAGCCTGAGTTAGTCAGGTCAGCGGAATGTTGTAGTTCCCAGTCCACCTCAATCATCCAATCCAAGATGGCGGACGAAGGGATCAGTGTAGGAATATTGACAGGTATTATTGTTTATCGTAGTATGCGCACTTATTGCGAATGTTAATGATGATTTTCTCTTTGTTTAGTGAGTGATAGATGCTTCAAAGGAAAGGCAGAAGATAGAAGTGGGCCGAATCTGACCAAATTAGTGCTTGAAAATGCAAGGTACATGACGTGTAATTACAATTTACATGCACTATTCCCGGGACTATTGCTTTTAATTATGTACGTATAATGACTAATGTAGATGAAGATATAAAATGTAATGTAGATGTAGATAAACATTTTTATAAAACTTGTATTTCATAGTTTGAAAATCAAGAATGTTGAACATGACTGCGTTCCAGACGTTATCAAAGAGATCAAGGTAAATAAGTTATGTAATCGTGTTGTGTGATGTTATAAGTGTGACCTCACTTATTAGAATAATGTTGTTTTGCAGAGTGTTTTATGCAAATGGAGTGACATTGATCAACTGCATCTTGTACTCACTACTGGCGGCACTGGATTTTCACCTCGTGATATTACGCCAGAGGTTTGTAACTTAACCATCTACATGTATATATAGAACAGTGATTCCAGGGGTGGTAGGGTACATGAAAGCTTGTTGTGTGTTTGGATGCAATATAATGTGGACTTATGTTGTTTGTTGCTAGGCAACACGTCAAGTACTTGACAGGGTCGCACCAGGTTTATCACAGCATATGATATCAGAGTCACTTAAAGTTACTCCACTAGCAATTTTATCAAGGTTTGTTGCATCCTTCAGTCACTAATAATGGCTTGTTGGGATACCTGTGGTGAAACACAGGTATCCCACAAATACTATAATTATTTATATACCGTAAAGTTCCGACAGTAGCGAGGTCGTTACTTTCGGATTTAGCAACCTTAGTCAACTGTTACTTTCGGGGGGGGGGTCACTATTTTCGGGTGGTCGCTACTTTCGGGGTGCTAAAATCGTTAACTTTTAGGAGGAATACCGTGTACCTTAAACGACATCGTGTACGGTATTTTAACAAATAAAAATTATTCACAGGCCGATCTAGAATGTATTTTATTATGACTATTGCTTTTGTTACATTTGTATATGTAGCAGGTAAATGTTCTGGCTCTTTACATGCCGTTTGCTAGTGCTGTTCGTCATCTAATCTAACTGATTGCTCTAGAGGGGGGGTCGCTACTTTCGGAGGGATCGCTATTTTCGGTACACTAAAACATGACATGACATGAGTTGTCGGCATGTACATATAATGGAACTTTGAATTGTTAGTGTGTAAATTGTGTGCCAATCTGATTTGGTTGGGATACCTGTGGCAAAAGCACAGGTAACCCACACAAGTAATACGAAATGGCAGAACAAATGACACTTCCAATTCTTTGTTGTATGATTATTTTTGAAGGCCTGTTTGTGGAATGAGGAATAAAACCCTAATAATCAACCTACCAGGGAGTGTCAAAGGCTCACAGGTAAGTGTATGATGTCATTAAAATGTGAAACAGCTACGTGTGATGATCAACTGTGCCATTGATGTTTTGTTTATATTTTTAAACTCATGACAAAAACAGCTGATCTGGAAAGCAGTTGTCACTCTTTGATTTAGTTTGATTTAAAAAGTATTTCTCTTTTTTCATTCATTTCTATTTTGTTTCATTAGGAATGTTTTCAATTCATTCTTCCAGTACTTCCTCATGCTCTTGGTGAGTCAAACATTAGCATAACAACGCAAGGTTGTTGAACTTAAATACGATACTGTATATTATGTATTTATTTGAACAGATATTCTGAATGACTCCCCTAAAGCAAGTATAACACACCAGTCCATGGCTCAGCCCATTGTAAAGGTATTCAACATCATACTAACAAACATTTGAAGGGGTGCCCATGAAAACTGCGTATGTGACTATTTTGATGATTTTCAAAATGTTATGCAATTGCTTCAAAAATACACCTACTGGCTTCTAAATACCTATATAAACATGATTTGGTGTTTTTAGATCGATTACACTCGAATTTTGGGCACTACAGTATATTTAATTTCTACTTTAATTCATCAGGATAGTTTGTGAAAATATGCAAATTAGGAAACTTTTACGCATCAGTGATCTGTACGTGTTGTTCACCAATAACAAACCTTCAGATGTGAATGATTTCAACCTTTCACTTCCAGAGATTTTAGAAGTTTTTAGCGAATTTTGTTGCCATGGAAATCTTGACAGCTCGCGGGCTCAAACTATCACACGGTTAAGTTGTCTCGTGCCATGTTTTCACCACAGAAGCCCCCAGAACAGCATCATTAAGCTTGACTGTGGTGGTAGAGGCCATTCTCCTGGAAGAAATCAGGGGTGAGGTGCAATTTCACGATGAAACTGAATCTGCAAACACGGCGTCAGATTTGCAAAATGGCGGATTCAGCTGAGTGAGAGTTGTTGTTCTGGTCATTCTGTGGTGGATTCGAGGACCTACTAAGGCAGTTTTGGCGACTTTCGACTTGTAAAGAATACAACCAGGCTCGGGTGATAAAAGACTTCATAAAATATCTCTATAGCATGGAGGTACGGAATGTCGCTGACAAAAAGTTTCATGATATCCCAGAATGCAGTTCGGTCGTGCATTCGAAAACAACAGGGATCCTGAAATAGTCGAATTGAAATGAAGAGACAGGGAAAAATCCCCGAATATATCAAGAAGAGAGATGGAAGTTTGCTGAGCAAGTGGCGTTTTGTTTCACAATGATGTATTTTGGAAGAAAATCAAAGTCAAATGTCGCACATTGTCATGACGTCAAAAACGCGCATTTTTGATTTCTATGAAAAACAAACTGCAAAACAAGCTCTTTTTCTAGTGTAATCGATCTAAAAATGACCAAATCATGTTTATATAGGTATCAATAAGCCAGTAGGTGTATTTTTGAAGCAATTGCATAACATTTTGAAAATCATCAAAATAGTCACATACACAGTTTTCATGTGCACCCCTTCATTTGTAAAAGCGCTGAGACCCAGTGTGGCCCTCCTAAAGCCATTTATTATTATTATTATTATTTACATGAATATCAAACTTGATCAGATAATATATTCATCTTTTTGACACAGAGTCAACAGGAACATGTTTGTCCACATAAATGTGTAAAAGGTAAAACTGTGAAAATCACTTACATATTTGACATTATATTTACAATGCCCTTTTTTGTTTAGATTTGAGTAAAGTTGCTGAAAGAGATCGTCATTCACCCTACCCTTTAGTCCCCATGGATAAAGCCATTAACATTGTTATGCAACAAGCAGATTGTCTTGGTACACAATATACCGATACACAAGGTGCGTACATTATACAGTAACAAAGTATCTAGGTACTGCAGTAAGGTCTGATGTCATGCATTTCTTCAGTGTTTATATTTCTTATTTATAGATGCCACTGGATGTGTTCTTGCTGAAGACGTCCACTCTGCTACTCCCTTTCCACCATTTCCTGCTTCAATCAAGGATGGTTACGCAGTATTAGGTATATTATAACTAGGTGTTATACTATATAAATACAGTTTAATAAACGAGCAGGAGTGTTTTCTCGGGTTTAAAACAATCAGGCGAAGCTGAGTGGTTTTAGACCCGTTAAAACACGATTTGCGAGTTTATTAAACAGCTTCAAAAAAGATCTAGTTCAAGAATAATACATTTTCGGATGATTTCAGTTAAAAACAGCAAGGAAAACACAAACATAGCAGTAACGTGTTGCTTCTAACGCCTCACACATGCGCACCGATACTCTCAAAGAGATCCCACATTTGAACAATGTTCTGAAAGTGTGACCAAGGAGCAATCTTTCCCGTACAGGGAACTGGGAGGTCAATGATACGACACCAATATTATACCTTCCCTTATTAATTAGTATTCTTTATATAAAGAATACTAATAAGCAGTGTGTTATCGGGTATAAAGGTACATGCACGTGATGGATTTCATCCTTCTGATTGAATGAATTGCTCATTAATTATGTATGAGTTTTTTAAGAATATGTAACAGTAATAGCCAATGTTGTCTTTACATGCAGCTGCTGATGGTCCTGGGATTCGTCAAGTCATTGGTCCAGTTACGGCAGGTGAAATGGTACATATTTTATTTAACTGAATAATTGAGGAATGTATTACTTACATGTACTTTACCTATTATTGTTGTATAGTACCATAATATGTTGTTATGTATTGAAGACTTCATCAGCAGTAACAACAGGAAGTGTGATACTTTACCTACTATTGTTGTATATTACCATAATATGTTGTTATTTATTGAAGACTTCATCAGCAGTAACAACAGGAAGTGTGATACTTTACCTACTATTGTTGTATATTACCATAATATGTTGTTATTTATTGAAGACTTCATCAGCAGTAACAACAGGAAGTGTGATGCGCATCACCACTGGTGCACCATTGCCGCCCGGTGCTGATGCAGTGGTACAAGTTGAGGATACTGAACTTGTAGAAAGCACCGATATGGTAAGATGTCATAGTAATTGTGGTGAACATAGTTCATTTTATTGACAGTTTTTATCTTTTTAAGGGTAAAACAGAAGTTAAAGTGAAGATTTTGACAATCCCTAAAGTTGGCCAAGACATACGGTAAGACATTTACTGTTGCACGGACTGTCAGACAACTGCCATACTTTCTCTTGCCTTCAATGTTGATGTCTTCATGTAGATCTATTGGTTTTGACATTGCCGAGGGAGAGAAAGTACTTAGTCAAGGTGATGTACTTGGACCAGCAGAGCTTGGTCTGTTAGCCACCGTGGGCATGTCACAAGGCTCTAGTCAAATAGTTCTTGTATAAAGCAATAATGACAAGGTTAGTAATCACCACAAGGCTATACAGCAGAGAATCAGCAGAGACAGATAGAAATAGACAACAAACACAGAAGAAGCTAATGCTTCTCTCTAACAGTTCCAGTCTGATGAACTAGAATATTTATGTCATTGTTTACTACTAATAATAATACAAGATACAATATTTTTCTGTCCACACATTCTTCAACCAAGTAGAATCACTGATCACATTGCTACTCTATAATTATTATGATTGACTGATTGACAGGTGTTAGTCTATAGAAGACCTAAAGTTGCCATCCTCTCTACTGGTAACGAGGTGAGAAGTCACTCCCAAGTTCTTGTATAAAGCAATAATGAGGGTTGTCACAAGGCTCTAGTCAAATAGTTCTTGTATAAAGCAATAATGAGGGTTGTCACAAGGCTCTAGTCAAATAGTTCTTGTATAAAGCAATAATGAGGGTTGTCACAAGGCTCTAGTCAAATAGTTCTTGTATAAAGCAATAATGAGGGTTGTCACAAGGCTCTAGTCAAATAGTTCTTGTATAAAGCAATAATGAGGGTTGTCACAAGGCTCTAGTCAAATAGTTCTTGTATAAAGCAATAATGAGGGTTGTCACAAGGCTCTAGTCAAATAGTTCTTGTATAAAGCAATAATGAGGGTTGTCACAAGGCTCTCTAGTCATAATAGGGTTGTCACAAGGCTCTAGTCAAATAGTTCTTGTATAAAGCAATAATGAGGGTTGTCACAAGGCTCTAGTCAAATAGTTCTTGTATAAAGTAATCTCAGTCAAATAGTTCTTGTATAAAGCAATAATGAGGGTTGTCACAAGGCTCTAGTCAAATAGTTCTTGTATAAAGCAATAATGAGGGTTGTCACAAGGCTCTAGTCAAATAGTTCTTGTATAAAGCAATAATGAGGGTTGTCACAAGGCTCTAGTCAAATAGTTCTTGTATAAAGCAATAATGGGTTGTCAAATATCTTGTATAAAGCAATAATGAGGGTTGTCACAAGGCTCTAGTCAAATAGTTCTTGTATAAAGCTAATGAGGGTTGTACAAGGCTCTATCAAATAGTTCTTGTATAAAGCAATAATGAGGGTTGTCACAAGGCTCTAGTCAAATAGTGGTTGCTATGTATCACAACCCTAGGCAATATAGGAGTTGTCACCATATCAAATGTTCTTGTATAAAGCAATAATATGCAAGTAGTCAAATGTTCTTGTATCAAATAATGAGGGTTGTCACACCCTGGATATATCCATATATGTCTGGTCAAATATGCAGCAATAATAGGGTTGTCACAAGGCTCTAACCAAATAGTTCTTATAAAGCCCATATATGGTATAAAGCAATAAGAGGGTGGGTCATATGTCATAGTTGTTCTTGTATAAAGCAATAATGAGGGTTGTCACAAGGCTCTAGTCCTGTATATAAGCAATAATGAGGGTTGTCACAAGGCCTAGTCAAATAGTTCTTGTATAAAGCAATAATGGGGGTCAAGGCTATGCAGTGGTTGCTATGACAACCCTGGATATACCCATAAATGTCTGGTGAAATGGCTCATATTTAACTTTGATGTTTTCAAGATAGTACAGTCCACAGGGAATCCAAGTGCTGGACAAATCAGAGACAGTAACAAGACAACTCTAATGTCTGCTGTACAGAGGGAAGGTTTTGAAGTCATTGACTTAGGAATTGCTCATGACAAGTAAGGAGATATGGTGTGCTTTTAGCATTTCTACCTGGGTGTCTGGTCATATGCAGTGGTACTATGTGGATATACCAATAATGCCTGGTCATATGCTGGCAACCCTGGATATATCCATATAGTCATATGCTAGCTATACCAATAACTGGCTATGCAGTGGTCTAGTACCCATAAATAACTGGCTAAGTCTAGTCCACAGGGAATCCAAGTGCTGGCTAAGTCTAGTACCAATAACTGGCTAAGTCTAGTACCAATAACTGGCTAAGTCTAGTACCAATAACTGGCTAAGTCTAGTACCAATAACTGGCTAAGTCTAGTACCAATAACTGGCTAAGTCTAGTACCAATAACTGGCTAAGTCTAGTACCAATAACTGGCTAGATCTAGTACCAATAACTGGCTAAGTCTAGTAGTCCAATAACTACCAATAAGTCTAAGTCCAATAACTGGCTAAGTCTAGTAATAACTGGCTAAGTGGCTATACCAATAACTGGCTAAGTCTAGTACCAATAACTAGGCTAAGTCTAGTACCAATAACTGGCTAAGTCTAGTACCAATAACTGGCTAAGTCTAGTAGTACCCAATAACTAGGCAAAGTCTAGTACCAATAACTGGCTGGCTACCAATAACTGGCTCTAGTACCAATAACTGGCTAGGTCTAGTAGTAACCAATAACTGGCTAGGTCTAGTACCAATAACTGGCTAGGTCTAATACCAATAACTGTGTATGATGTTTCTAGTCCAGATTCCCTGGAAGCTGCTCTTACCAAGGGTTTGTCCAAGGCAGATGTTATCATTTCTTCTGGTGGTGTATCCATGGGAGAAAAGGTAATTTTGGATGATGATATTTTCATCAAAGTTTGTGAACTCTGGTGTTAGGGTCTTCTTAAACCAGTTTTTTGGTTTTAGGATCTTCTTAAAGTGTATATATCTTTTGAAAATCAATTACATATGAAGTGACTAGTGGGATGGTTCAGTATTTTGTGATTTGAGCTTCGCATTGGCGAGTTATTAAAATTTGAAATCGTGATATGTTAATTCAGTGACGTCAGAGTGGGTTTCATTTATTTACAAAAGCGCCATTGTGCAAATTATTGACAATTTTTAATCTGGCAAAAAGTTATCTACAATTTACATGATGTTAATTTGGTTTTTCTATTTCAGAAAAGAATGCTGCTTGGAAAAATATAAATAAGTTACGGCAAAACCACACTCTGACGTCACCGAATTAGCATATCACGATTTCAATCCTTTATATCTCGCCAATGCGATGCTCAAATCACAAAATACTGAACCATCCCACTTTTCACTTCATATGTAATCGATTTTCAAAAGAAAAAAGTTTGTGTCATATACACTTTAAACCAGTTCTTTGGTTTTAAGATCTTCTTAAACCAGTTCTTTGGTTTTAGGATCTTCTTAAACCAGTTCTTTGGTTTTAGGATCTTCTTAAACCAGTTTTTTTTTTTGGTTTTAGGATCTTTAAACCAGTTTTTTTGGTTTTAGGATCTTCTAGGATCTTCTAAACCAAACCAGTTTTTTGGTTTTAGGATCTTCTTAAACCAGTTTTTTGGTTTTAGGATCTTCTCAAACCAGTTTTTTTGGTTTTAGGATCTTCTTAAACCAGTTTTTTTTGGTTTTAGGATCTTTCAAACCAGTTTTTTGGTTTTAGGAATTTTAAACCAGTTTTTTTTGGTTTTAGGATCTTCTCAAAACCAGTTTTTTGGTTTTAGGATCTTCTTAAACCAGTTTTTTGGTTTTAGGATCTTCTTAAACCAGTTTTTTGGTTTTAGGATCTTCTTAAACCAGTTTTTTGGTTTTAGGATCTTCTCAAACCAGTTTTTTGGTTTTAGGATCTTCTTAAACCAGTTTTTTGGTTTTAGGATCTTCTCAAACCAGTTTTTTGGTTTTAGGATCTTTTAAACCAGTTTTTTGGTTTTAGGATCTTCTTAAACCAGTTTTTTTTGGTTTTAGGATTAGTTCTTTGGTTTTAGGATCTTCTCAAACCAGTTTTTGGTTTTAGGATCTTCTTAAACCAGTTTTTTTGGTTTTAGGATCTTCTTAAACCATTTTTTTTGGTTTTAGGATCTTCTTAAACCAGTTTTTTGGTTTTAGGATCTTCTTCAGTTTTTTGGTTTTAGGATCTTCTCAAACCAGTTTTTTGGTTTTAGGATCTTCTTAAACCAGTTTTTTTTTGGTTTAGGATCTTCTTAAACCAGTTTTTTGGTTTTAGCTTTCTTAAACCAGTTTTTTTGGTTTTAGGATCTTCTCAAACCAGTTTTTTTGGTTTTTATCTTCTCTGGTTTTTCTTCTTAAACCAGTTTTTTTTTTTTTGGTTTAGGATCTTCTCAAACCAGTTTTTTGGTTTTAGGATCTTCTTAAACCAGTTTTTTGGTTTTAGGATCTTCTTAAACCAGTTTTTTGGTTTTAGGATCTTCTTAAACCAGTTTTTTTGGTTTTAGGATCTTCTTAAACCAGTTTTTTTGGTTTTAGGATCTTCTTAAACCAGTTTTTTTTGGTTTTAGGATCTTCTTAAACCAGTTTTTTGGTTTTAGGATCTTCTTAAACCAGTTTTTTTTGGTTTTAGGATCTTCTTAAACCAGTTTTTTTTTTAGGTTTTAGGATCTTCTTAAAGTGTATATATATCTTTTGAAAATCAATTACATATGAAGTGAGTGACTAGTGGGATGGTTCAGTATTTTGTGATTTGAGCTTCGCATTGGCGAGTTATTAAAATTTGAAATCGTGATATTTTAATTCAGTGACGTCAGAGTGGGTTTCATTTATTTACAAAAGCGCCATTGTGCAAATTATTGACATTTTTTTAATCTGGCAAAAAGTTATCTACAATTTACATGATGTTAATTTGGTTTTTCTATTTCAGAAAAGAATGCTGCTTGGAAAAATATAAATAAGTTACGGCAAAACCACACTCTGACGTCACCGAATTAGCATATCACGATTTCAATCCTTTATATCTCGCCAATGCGATGCTCAAATCACAAAATACTGAACCATCCCACTTTTCACTTCATATGTAATCGATTTTCAAAAGAAAAAAGTTTGTGTCATATACACTTTAAACCATTCTTTTTTTAGATCTTCTTAAACCAGTTCTTTGGTTTTAGGATCTTCTTAAACCAGTTTTCTTTGGTTTTAGAAACCAGTTTTTTGGTTTTAGGATCTTCTTAAACCAGTTTTTTAGGATCTTCTTAAACCAGTTTTTTGGTTTTAGGATCTTTCAGTTTTTTGGTTTTAGGATCTTCTAAACCAGTTTTTTCGTCAAACCAGTTTTTTTTGGTTTTAGGATCTTCTAAAAACCAGTTTTTTGGTTTTAGGATCTTTTAGGATCTTTAGGAAACCAGTTTTTTGGTTTTAGGATCCTTCACCAGTTTTTTGGTTTTAGGATCTTCAAACCAGTTTTTTGGTTTTAGGATCTTCTTAAACCAGTTTTTTGGTTTTAGGATCTTCTTAAACCAGTTTTTTTGGTTTTAGGATCTTCTGAAACAGTTTTTTGGTTTTAGGATTTTTAAACCAGTTTTTTTTTTGGTTTTAGGATCTTCTTAAACCAGTTTTTTTGGTTTTAGGATCTTCTAAACCAGTTTTTTGGCAAACCAGGAGGATCTTCTCAAACCAGTTTTTTGGTTTTAGGATCTTCTCAAACCAGTTTTTTTGGTTTTAGGATCTTCTTAAACCAGTTTTTTGGTTTTAGGATCTTCTTAAACCAGTTTTTTGGTTTTAGGATCTTCTTAAACCAGTTTTTTGGTTTTAGGAAAGTTTTTTTGGTTTTAGGATCTTCTTAAAACCAGTTTTTGGTTTTAGGATCTTCTCAAACCTGTTTTAGGATCTTCTCAAACCAGTTTTTGGTTTTAGGATCTTCTAAACAGTTTTTTTTTTTGGTTTTAGGAATCGAAAAACCAGTTTTTTGGTTTTAGGATCTTCTTTTTTTGGTTTTAGGATCTTCTTAAACCAGTTTTTTGGTTTTAGGATCTTCTTAAACCAGTTTTTTTGGTTTTAGGATCTTCTTAAACCAGTTTTTTGGTTTTAGGATCTTCTTAAACCAGTTTTTTGGTTTTAGGATTTAAAGGATCTTCTTAAACCAGTTTTTTTGGTTTTAGGATCTTCTTAAACCAGTTTTTTTTTTAGGTTTTTAAACCAGGTTTTAGGATCTTCTTTTGGTTTTAGGAAACCAGTTTTTTTTTGGTTTTAGGATCTTCTTAAACCAGTTTTTTTTTTTTTTTTGTTTTTTTTAGGATCTTCTCAAACCAGTTTTTTTTGGTTTTAGGATCTTCTTTTAGGAGATCTCTTCTCAAACCAGTTTTTTGGTTTTAGGATCTTCTTAAACCAGTTTTTTTTGGTTTTAGGATCTTCTTAAACCAGTTTTTTTGGTTTTAGGATCTTTAAACCAGTTTTTTTGGTTTTAGGATCTTCTTAAACCAGTTTTTTGGTTTTAGGATCTTCTTAAACCAGTTTTTTGGTTTTAGGATCTTCTTAAACCAGTTTTTTGGTTTTAGGATCTTCTCAAACCAGTTTTTTGGTTTTAGGATCTTCTTAAACCAGTTTTTTTGGTTTTAGGATCTTTTAAACCAGTTTTTTGGTTTTAGGATCTTCTCAAACCAGTTTTTTGGTTTTAGGATCTTCTTAAACCAGTTTTTGGTTTTAGGATCTTCTTAAACCAGTTTTTTGGTTTTAGGATCTTCTTAAACCAGTTTTTTTGGTTTTAGGATCTTCTTAAACCAGTTTTTTGGTTTTACCAGTTTTTTGGTTTTAGGATCTTCTTAAACCAGTTTTTTTTTTTTGGTTTTACCAGATAAAGCCAGTTCTTCAGTTTTGGAAGAGATTCTTAGTTTCATTTTTTCAGTCAGTCAGTACCAGGCCAGTCTTCTCAGTCAGTCAGTCAGTCAGTCAGTCAGTCAGTCAGTCAGCCATTCACAGTCTTCAGTCAGTCAGTTCAGTCAGTCAGTCAGTCAGTCATTCATCAGTCACCAGTCAGTCAGTTTCAGTCAT
>JAUJYZ010001308.1:280000-407500 GCA_033675265.1 Actinostola sp. cb2023
ACCTTTCAAGTAATTGGCCCAGTTAGTTATGGGTGGTAGCTTAGTGTGCTTACAGTACCCATGTGATGATGTACCAGGTGCCATTCTTTCACAGTTACTATAGTACAACCCACCCCTCCCTCCAAGGGCTTCAGGACATTGCTCACCAATCGATTGGCAGATTGGCAGGCAGACGGTGTAGAATGCAGGCCCTTCATCTGGGAAGCATGGCGGTACTGCTTCACTACAAAACAACTTGTGGATATTATTTGCACATTTGGGTGAGGATTTCATTCGCCACGTGATTTTCTCCATTATCGAGCCTGGGCCTGGTGTTTGGTGTTTGCCATCCTGAGTAAAGTTCTTGCGATAAAAGAATTTATATAATCGACGTTGCCGTTCAGCGGTTATCGTGGTGTAGTTGTAACCAATTCCTTGACAGAATGGAAAGTTGACTAGTTTTTGACATCCTCTCTCCAGTGGCCCTAGCAAAAAATGAGATTTTAAAATAGTTGAAAAAGCGGAACTCGAGACTGAATAGATGTCATGGACACCTCTATTACGCGGACACCTCTATATTACGGACACCTCTATCACGGACAGATATTTAGGTTCCGGCAAAATCATCACCATACATTCTTTGTAAAAATAACCTCTATATTATGGACACCTCAATATTTCGGACACTTTTTTCTGCCCCTTCGGTGTCCGTATTATAGAGGTTTCACTGACCTTCACTGACCTTCACTGTAGTGATGTGTACTTAACGAAAAACGTCTTGGTCTATGTATATAAATTAATTTAGTGATATACTTGACAAGAAATCTACCTTTTGAAGTTGCGTTGAAGTGTTTGTCGAACTGTTTTGGTTCGTAACATTTCCCCGATGCAGCAGTATCATTGGGAAGTACCAGACACTGAAGCATCATCCACTCTAATACCCACTCACTAATGGTATCTGAGCATCTCTTCATGAGCTCAGAGCAAACCCGTCTACATGGTAACACGGGATCCTTGTTAGCGTCCATACACTTAGGTGCGTACGACATACAGGCGATAGTTTCTGCTATCTGCGCCACAGAGCAGTTTGCTGCTTGCCTGGTAACGTACGCCATATATCTCGCGATGTATCCCAGTGTACGTTTGGACAAGCCGTCTGGTAGTGGATACGTGTAGTTGTAACCAGTAGCAGCACAACTTGTTAAAGGACTGTCTTGAAAATGCACACATTGTTTAGCTTGACTGTAATCGTACAAAAATGGCAACAACAGTAACGACAAAATTCGGATATTCATTTTTGGAGCAGAAGAGAGTCGAGCTAGCAATTAGTTGTTGGCGCCAGGTACTGATAGCACAAACTGACCGAGTCGTTGACATGAGTATCTTTACATAACCTTGACGACCTTTCAAGGATCTGGTTAGTGTAGCGTGACATGTGTCGAGGGGGGAATGCAAAGAGTAAGTTGAGTGGAGTGCAATTTGGTCTGAAATCATACGAGTGATTACAAATTTGTTATCACGAGTATGATTTCAGACCAAAATTGCACGACACGAAGTTCAATTACCTATTAATCATATTCATTTTGAAATCTTTTCAAATACACTCGTTATATTTAGGTGGTAAGTTGCAATAATAAGAATAATTTTGATGCCTAAAAATACAACTCTTTCATTCTAAATTACAAATTATTTTTTATGAAGAATCGTTTGAATTTAATAAAATTAGAGTTTCTGTGCGAAAATATAAAATAAAAAAAAATTGGTGCAATTAATGATCCAAAATAGTGCAATTAATGATTTAATCGCACCATTTTTAGCCAATCAGATTGCAGGATTTACTACTGATTTCAAAATGAATATGATTAAGTTTATAATTTGTATATTTTGCTTGATGGAACTATTTCACGATTTTTTTACAGACTTAATAAAATGTGAATGTTCTTTGAGTTTTGTGACATTTCTCGTTTTTTTCCCACCCTACACCTAAGTCACCTAACAGTTCTTCAGACAAGTTTAGCCTGCGTAAAAAGGCAGGGGATTGGGGAAGCAAAGGAAAGTATAGCACATCATCCCTCTATTTTAAATACCGGAAGGTTAGAGAGTTTTAGCCTCCTCCGCATGCAACTCCAAAGGAACGGAACGGAAAGGAGAGGCCGAAGGCCGAGAGAGTGATGGGATCCCTGTCCCAGCGAGGCCGAAGGCCGAGAGAGACTTGGCCCTAAGGAGAAAACGGAGGAGTTTTTTCTCCGGCCTAGCGCCTAGTCTCCCTCCGCCAGTAACACAGGCAACCCAAAGACACGTTTATAGAGAAAAACGAACCGAGAGAAAAACGAGTCTTACGTGAGATGCCTGCGGAGGAGGCTATATCCAGTTCGTACGTATCGCCAAAATCCATGTTCAAATATCAACGCCAAACTGAAAGACAATATATGCGAAGGACTGAGTAGACTCCGTAGAAGATATAAACTTGAAAGAGGGAACCGTGAACGAAAATGCTGTAGGTATACGTAGGATCTGTAAAAGATCTAATCAGCTATACATATGGCAAACATGAACAAGAAATTCCCATTCTCGTACCCAGAGCCCGCTCGTCATTTGGTTTGTCGCTGGCTCTGGGAAACCCTGTTGCTCGGTCGTCAAATTTTGACGACCAAGTCGTCAGAGCGCATGCTCATACTAAAGACCGCTGAGAACGGGTACTGTGGAAGAGTCTACTGGCTACGTAGTGTTCACGTTGGTTTGAATATTCAAACAATGTAACAAGTACACAAGTTTGTACATTTATCTTCGTGTAGCCGTTTAAAAACCCTTCGACGTTCAACACCCGTTCTTCTCTGGCTCTGTTGCGATAAAGGCTGGACGATAAATACATCAGTTCTAATATAATCTTGCATGTGAGCCTTCCTGTCTTCCGCTTTGTTATTGTTTCTCTCGAATTATAAAAATATTCCTTTGAACAAGGGCGCTAGGACAAAGACGTTTTGTGTATTTGAATAGTAATAAATATGCTACGAGTTGTACTTATCTGTTGTCGATTCTTATTCTTGTTTGTCCCCTGTTAGTTGCCTGGCCAAACGAACGTTTCGTATCATTGACCTTTCTGGCCTCTGTTGTCCCCTACTAGTTGCCAGTAAGTTGATTCCTGGCCAAACGAACGTTTCGATTTGAATTTATGTTCCAGTCCGCTCTCTGCCAAACGTATAGTTAGTTATCAGTGTAGCTAATAAGTTAATCAAATTCGACCTCCGGCCACGCAGAAAACGCCTTCCAAACTAATTTGCGCTTTTCCAAAAAAGCAAAATTTCGTGGCAAGCACAAGGACTGTTAAAATGGATGAAAAAAAGTCCAGATGTGATTAGTTGGGATAAGAAGGGAGCAGTGACAGTAGAGGGTAAATCTCTGGAGGGTTCCAGTATTTCTGATCTTGTGAGTGACCAACTTAGAAAACGAAAGGGGTTTCAACCTCAGGGAAGAGATCGATTTTCCGAGACTCTAGCCAAACTCAATACACCCGAGGATTTAATCAGAAACGAAGATCGGCGTAAGTTAATGGCTCTTTATAAGTCTGGGGCTCAACTACCCCCAACCACACCCGCACAAGGAGAAGTATTACTTGAACCACCCACCAAACCAAAAAAGGCGCTCAAACGAGGGAATACAAAGCAAGCTAAAACAAGAAGAGGACTAGACTGGATTTCTTATTAATCATTCTGTAAACCATTAAGAGATTAAAATAAATTGAGTAAAAACTCATAAGTGTTTGGTGATCACTTTTATTTGATTATACAAAGTATTTGGCGATGAAACCATACACCTTTTCATCATTTAAGATTTAATCGTTTGAAAACAGATTCACAACTGAGTTCATGCTCACACCACGACTTCTATGCATGAGATAAAAAATACAATATTCACCACACACGGCACTAAATAGGGTCGGTATTTGCGATGAAGCCACAGGGGTACTTTTCAAACTTATCAGGCAGTGTGTTTCTAGCAAAAAACTCCACAAAATTTTATTGATGTGATTACATCTGTCTTAACCACCGCTTCGATCAATTCAACATCCATTCTTTAACCTGTATAATCGTAGATCACGTGTCGACCCTGATCCACTTGAATGATTGATTCAAATTCGCCGTAGATTACAAGATTGATAGCATTCACTAAGCCAGTGGTAAACTGTATCTCGAGAGAGATGTTTCCCTTCTGCTTCTGGTTTAAATGAGTTGATGAACTGCAGTGGTCTGCTGTTAAATCGAAAACTAAGAGACCATAACCATTGGAGTAATCCTTTCGTGATATATCATTTCCAACATTCTGATAGAGCATCCCAGAACCCGAAAATAGAGTTTGATAGGACTCTATGAAATTTTGTCCACCAGCCGCGGTAAGTTTGAGGTTGATAGGTTTGAAGGGAATCTGTTCTCCATCCACTGTGAGACTCACTGAGGTAGCCCCATACAATTGAAAGTTATATGGTTTTTTTTTGTATAACGTACTACCATTAAATGCTGTACTATCTACCATCCCCAGAACGACTCTTGTTGGTATGTTCCCGTTAAACAAATCGCTTTTGTGTATCGAGGGGTTACCACTTGGAATTGTAAATGCGCTACATTCGGTGCGCCGAATGGGGTACTTAGCAGTGTTTCCTTTTTGCAGTTCACGGGCGTGTTCTAGTTTAATCACAGGCCGGGGCTGACTTTCACTTGGCGGACTTTCAGCACTGCACTTTGTATAACAACTTTATAATTTGGTGCTGCCTCCCCCGACATTAGGAAAAATGCACTGTTGTTTGGGGTTAATTTCACCGTGATATTTACATGATTCAAGAGTAGGCGCTCACTGTAGAACAGATCACAGTAGATGGGACCAGAGAGATCTACTAAAGCACTCTCTTTAATGAAGCTATAGCGACTTTTCAACCCTAAATTTGCAGCTGCATTTGTAAGTGTTGGGTCAGTGGAGTCCAAATTTCCAGCCGTGTCCTTATAAAATAACGCTGTCAACTGTGATTTCTTCGCAGCTGGGCCGAAATTCAAAATAGTCTCGTAGTAGCTTGTATAGCTATAGGTCCCTGTAGATTGAGTTACTTGCACACCGTTTAGAAACACATCTACTTGTTTGAAGAGACTTTGTAGTAAGTTGTTCACTGGAGCAGTCTTTTCTCCATCACCAAGGTTTGTACCATTAGCTTTAGTCACTTTAACCACTAACATTGTTTTAGAAAGATCTTCCGTGCCAATAATGTTAAACTCTATGGGCGCTGAAGCGTTGATAGAAGAGACAGGTTGGTGATCGATCCATTGTCCTTTCTGTATGACAATCTGAGTGGGTGGTATTGTAAATAAATCTAACTCACTCTTAGAGCATGGTGTAGAGTTGGGGTGTACTGAAGTCATTTCTAATCCAATATATCATGATGAGGAGCCCCGGTCCGCCGGGCGATTTTATATTTTACGCCCACTTCAAGATGGCGGATATTTCCGAGATGGCCTGGAATCTACTAATATGAGCAGCTCAACTTCCGGTGAATCGTATTATTTTCTATTTCTATAGCTACGAGTTCACACAGAGTTATTCTTGTCATTTTCTTTGTTTTCTTCGATAAATGTTGAAGGTTATACATATTTGGAGGAGAAATCGTCGCAAACAATCCGCAATTGTATGTATTTATTGTCTGAAATAAAACGATCCATTGTGATAAAGTTGGAGCTTATTTTCGACTCTCATTTGCTACCGTATTCGTACGCGAGTAGAATTTTAAATGCCAATGCGAGGTCGTAAAAGCGGTAAGTATTGTAGGACAACTAAACATCAAGACAGCGGCATAAGATAAAACACGCTTTATCGTGGAAAAATTCGACTCGTTACGAATAACAAATGAGATTCGACGTACGGCAGTCTGATGTGTCACGACTGATTTAAATTATTCAGTCTCGTATACTGTGCCCAGCGTAAACCAAAACTTGCATGGGCATCGAAATTAATAAAGCTGTTCTGAATCGCTTTGTACGTCTTAACAAAGATAGGATAGTTTGGATTCAATATGTTTCTTCAACTTTTCATAAAATCATAGAAATAATCGACTCAACGGTACGAATAACAAATGAGAGTCGGCGTACGGTTACCGTACGAATAGCCACTGCGTATTTTCATTTACTTACTGGCTATCTAACGGATTGTTCCCCTCAAAACACTTTAAAGAAGATCCAGTTTTATGTGAAAGTTTCTACTCATCGATCACTGCTGTAAAACGCTTGCTTTTTAGTGGGCGTAAAGTGTGAGCTCACTTCGCATTTTACGCCCACTAAAAAAGCAAGCGTTTTACCGCAGTGATCGATGAGTACTGAAACTTTCACATTAAGCTGGATCTTCTCAGTTTAAAGTGTTTTGAGGGGAACAATCCGTTAGATAGCCAGTAAGTATTAAAATGAATGAAAATAAGCTCCAACTTCATCACAATTGGATAGTTTTATTTCCGACAATAAATACATATCATTGCGGATTGTTTGACACGATTTCTCCTCGACATATGTATAGCCTTCCACATTTATTGCAACTGCAGTTTAGCCAACAAAGAAAATGACAAGAATACTCTGATGTGAACTCGAAGAAAATACGAAGACGATTCACCGGAAGTGAGCTGTTCATATTAGTAGATTCCAGGCCATCTCGGAAATATCCGCCATCTTGAAGTGGGCGTAAAATATAAAACCGGTCCGGTCATTTTGGTTTTGCGACGAACTGAGTTCGTCGCAAACTACATATTTGTGGTCACGATAGGTGTTGTAGGTGCTGCGAACATGTACCTCATCAGTCAATACGCCTATTGTTGGACTTCTCATGCTGTGACAAAACGTGGTTCTAGCGAACAATCTTGGTTCCATGTGCCACACAAGTCTGAGTTTAGCGCGTACTAATAGACATTTCCATAAAGAAGTGACTAGACTACACGATACAACATGTCTCGGCGTCGGCATCGGCGAGATGCGAAGGAATGAACAAGTAAAGTTTTGATTCTGGCGCCAATAACTAATTACATGTCTATATAAATAATTATGCCATTAAGAATTGACAGTACAGCTTCATCGTCAGAAAGGAGTTACTGTACGCATGTTGATAGCTACATGTATGATCAAACTGATTATAAGCCAATATACACCTCTACCACCGCAACTACCTACCCTGATGGGACCAAAAAGAATGGTACGGGGTTCCTCATGTCCTTCACTTAGTTTAGCTCTTTTCCCTTTGCCTGTCTTTGTTGAAGTGAGTTGATTTTTAAAAGATTTCCTTTTTATGGGGGTTTTCTTTCTACGTTTGCTTCCACTCCCTGTTTGCGAGTTTATTTGAGTGAGTGCTTTCCTTTTCAGTTGACCTGCTGCTGCTTTCAGTTGAGTTTTTGCAGATTCTCCCAGCTTATTACCAGCCATAACATCTCGTGCTATATTCATTCCTGTGGTCAGAGCTGTTTTTCCAATCGTTTTTGCACCTCTTTGCATGAGCGGCATTGCTGATCGAGCGAGAGATTTGAAAAAGGACCCTAAGCCGTACCCTCTTTGAAATCGTCCACCGTGAAACACTGGAAAATGTCCACCTTGCTGATTGCTAATCTTTGGCATTCTTTAATTGAAATAGGGTGATTGACGAAGTCGAAAGCTTAACGTTATCACTACACGCCCACGTTCAAATAGTATTTTTCTACCAGTGTCGTCTGTTATAAGGACTTCCACAGTCTCAAATTCTTTCATGGCTATTGGGACATATTGAGGATTGTCGTAGTTGATGGTTACTATTTCACCGTCTTTGCCTTGTGCTGAGACAATGCGTAGCAGAGGGGCTCGAACGTCACCCACATTTGACTATCTACTATATTCAGGTAGATATAGAGAGATTGAAGGCTAATATTCAGATCACTTACAAAGGGTGCTGTGATTGTCTTGGTTATGATGATGTTGCTGCCAAACCCCAAAATCACTCCCAAGTCGTTTTTTCAAAACTAAGCTTCTTCCCTGTTTCTAGTGTTATCGTGACTTTCTGTGATAGATTATCGAACTTGAAGGAAATACCCGTTGCACCATCCTTCGTTATCTCAGTCGTTAGAGCGGTAATCACATCTGTCACAGATGTGTAATATCCTACTGGAATCAATCCGACTGTCCACACGTCATTACCATCGTCGTAGAAGAACCTCCGATTTTTATTTCTAATGTTAAACCATGTGTGAGGAAAAGTAATAGAAGCAAGTCCTACATCCCAAGTCCCAATTAAATTCACATGCTCTGGTAGTTTGACTTTAAAATCAGTTAGAGTGTTATCAGGGTAGACTAATAGTGAGCTGTTACTCGGGAGTGTCAGATAAAACTGACGTTATGTTCCCATTGTGAGGTAAAGTAGAAATAAACCACACTACACAAATCACTGCTTATTATACTTTATTCAATTCACCACGGTTGATTACATTTCTATAACAATCATTTTTCAATTTCACTTTGTAAGACCCAGCTGTTGTACTTATTAGGGTATCCTAACCATTTCACAAAATATTCCATCTTTTTACCACGTTTGCGTTTTTTCAATATTTTTTCTACTCTATATGTATCATCACTCTTCACCACCCTCTGTAACTCATTTTCATAAAAAGTCCCCTCCAACTCATCACCGTAATATTCTTTCAATTTATATACTCGGGGGTTTCTTGGTAATCGTTTTGATACGGTGAAAATCTCCTCATTCCATGATTGTAGATAACCTTTATCAAATAATCGTTTTGATTTTGATATTCGAACATAATCCCCGATTTGAAATTTATAACCCTTACGAGGCGGTTCTTTTTCATATAGAGTATACCAAACTTCCTTCTCGTTGCTTTTGTTCACGAGGCTTGGTTTTGTTTTAATTGATCGATGATAAGTATTGTTATACGAGTTCATAAGTTCAGGTAGAACATCTACATACTTCAAAGTGTTTTTCCATGTAAAGTACTTCCACATTTTATTTTTGAGAGTTCTATTAAATCGCTCCACCACACAAGCTTTCGTTTCATTAAACGTGTGAAAAAAGCCTATATTCTGTTCTTTCAGATATGATTGAAACAATCGATTGGTAAATTCTGTACCCTGATCAGTCTGAACTTTAAGTGGTTTTCGATCTGATTTCAAGTATTGTCTTAAACGCTTCTACTAGCGAAGATCCAGTCTTATATATCAATTACTGTCAGAATATACTTGAATCCACCGTTGTATTTTTTGATTGACTGCACATCAACTAAGTCCATTTGCCATAGTTGATCTTTTGAACCGACAATCACTTTATTTCTAGGAAATTTCTTCCTCGCTGGTCTGTGCAGAGTATAAGTTCTTTGAGATCTAAGCCATTGTTCTACTTGGTTTCTTGTTATTTTCTTATTTTTCTTCTTGGCAACACGAAGTAAAGCAGCAACACCGCCGAGGCTTCTTCCTTGGTTTAGGTCGTAGTACAGACTTGTTAAGAGTTTTTTTTTTAGTTTCTCCACCATCTATCTGTGAATTCTGAATGATAACTTTTCCTTCACAACACGCTAGTACTACTCGAACTCTTCGAAATATATCCTTAAAGGAGAAGTTTGGAACAGAACTCAAACACCCACAACCCATGTCTTTATATCTTGAAATCAAGCACTATGACTAATTTCACACGTGCAAAACCATAGCTTTTATATAAGTTGTCATACATGTTATAAATCTGTCGAAACATTCAGGTGACCATTCACTATTGTTCTGTATGATGTCACATAATGTATTTCGTGAAAGGAAGAAATAAGATACTAATGTAGAGAAATATCATTTGAAATGGGGAATATGGATAATAGAAAATAAACCTCTTTCAAACACAATACAGCTTTCATGGATTTACACGTGTTAAACAATAGCCTGGCGCTGTCAATTGCTAAATGCTGATCCAAGAATAATACCAGAACTCTCATTCTCCTACTACTACGGTGGGAACATGATACATACCATGCTCGAGGATCCAGCGGTTTTTGTCCGCGCTCCGAAGTCACTGGCCGAAACAACCCGCTGGATAAATTACCTGCTATTACGAGTTCTGTGGCGTGATACGAATCTTGATTTTGATTGGCCCTCTTTTTGAGGATAAAAAAGAGGGCCAATCAAAACTCGACCATAATTTTCGAAGATAGCGTCCATGTTGACGGATGTTTTAAAGAAATGCATTTAGTTTTTCCTCGGGATCGATTTCCGTTCATGGACCTTCATGGTTCTCGAAGCGTTTAATTATCGTTAAAAAAAAAGGGGAATGATATGTATTTGCACAGCTACCGACAGGATATGGCAAAAGCTTGATATTTTGCTTGTGATATCCGATCCTTAGCGCTGGTAAATGTGTTGTTTGAATTGGGAGGCCAGAAACAATTTGAAGCTACAAGTACCGCCAACTGAAAGAATACGCACCACGAGTACGGAATACGGAGTTTTCAGCGTATATATCATTATGAACAATCTGGACTTCAGTTGTCACTTCATTTTTGACATTTCTTTAGGGTCTGAAATGCGAGCTATACTAAATCCGTTTGAGAGCGTATCACGCCCCAGAACTCGTACTAGTAGGTAATTTATCCAGCGGGTTGTTTCGGCCGGTGACTTCGGAGCGCGGACAAAAACCGCTGGATCCTCGAGCATGGATACATACCGGAACACGATTTTCAAGGTCATGAGCTACGAATTCGCAGAACATCGGCAGGGTGCCACGAATTCAGCAGACCACTAAGTTCGTCATGCTACCTAGCCATTACCACTGTAGAGATGGAAGCTAAAGCAACTGCCATTAGTTCTGAGCAGAGTATCATACTTTCTATGTTACATGGAATGTGGCAGAACCGTTGTCTGGGTCTTGTCGTTGGACTCAAGATTCCTGATCTACTTTGCACCAGTGAAGAATCTTCTCTCAGCATTGAAGACATCGCCACGAAGTCAGGCTGCACATCAAGCAAGCAACTATACCCTATCATGAGAGTACTCGCTCAGTGGGGAATCGGCAAGGAACTAGAGAACAAGTATTTTGCCAAGAACCAAGCCATGGAACTGTTGAGACGAGACAAGGGACCAAGTCTGGGACATCTCGTAGAGTACTTTTGCAGCGAAGAACATTTCTCTGCGATGAGATATATGGCAGAATGTGTGAGAAATGGTCAACATGCCTTTGTTCTAGAACATGGAATGAGTCACACTGACTATATGAATGATACAGAAAAGTGTTCTTATGCCAAAGAAAATATGTTTAAAGGCTCCTCGGAACATCTGATTGGAAGTCACGAGCGCAGGAAGGAAATGGCCGATAATTATCAAAATGCAATGGCGTACTCTTCATACCTAGACCTTCTTCCCGATGTTCAAGGAGTCAATAACGTGTACAAGGCTTTTCCCTGGTCAACATGTAACAGATTGGTGGACATGGGTGGATGTTCAGGCTACTTTCTAGCAACGGTCTTGCAGCTACCAGGCTGCGAACACATCCAAGGATATGTTGTTGACTTACCTGACGTGATCGACGAAGCTCAACAGAACATCCAAAACCTTGGAATTCCAGAACATCGCATTGAATTCATGAAGCACGATTTCACCAAGCCGTTCTCCAGGGACCTCCAACTGCAAGTTGATACTGTGATGTTTAAGAGTGTGATTTCTATGTTAATCTTTGACCACGGCAAGGTGATCGAGATCTTTCGCCACTGCCGCAGCCTTTTCCCCAAAGAAGGTGGCAGGATTCTTATCATTGATAACTGTTCTCCCGACGCTGGAGACACGGAACACAACGTTGGAATCAATGGCGTACAGGTTGGATCTCTCTCCGTGCATATGCTGAGCATCAGCGGCCTCGGCAAGTTAAGCAAGAGCGAATGGGTTGCGGATCTCAAAGAAATTGGTAGCAAGACAGGCTACGAAGTCACCCAAGTTTACGATACCTTTGAAGGGGGTTGCAAAGTGTTTGAGCTTTCATGCAACCCAACTCTTTGTTAGTTTTATTTCTAGTTAAAGCCTTTAGTATGACAGTTTTCACATTTGATGAGATTGACATTTTGTTCAATTCAGTTGTGTATCCAATCCTTAATTGTTCTAAGTTTATATTGAGTTTTCTTTTATAAAGTCACACACTGAGTCATGTATTATCACATAACGGCGGGTTACAAAACCCTAATTATACAACCAGTATGAGACATTACGTAATGTTTACACAATGAGTGGCCGTTCTGTATCGGTAGACAGATACGAAGGCAAGAAGTCACAGGAAGTCTTTGGCATAAGAACACTTTTCTGTATCATTCATATAGTCGGTGTGACTCATTCCATGTTCAGTCTAGAACAAATTTCGGGGAATAATGACTTTCGTTGATGAGAGATTTACGTGGTCGATGGAGTCAGTGTAGTCATTCCATGTGGTCGAGCCTTTTCACAGAACACCGTATTATAACTTTAAATTGAAAATTAGGACAGATTGTAGCCTGAATATCAGCCGTCTCCTCTGGGTCAAAAATTTCCCCGAGTGAGACGTCTGAACCCCGAAGTCGATAATCGTGTCCAGTGACGTCACACTACGCCGGTTCCGGGTAGTGTGTTCTGATTGGCTCACACGATAATTTATACAAATTCGTGAGGTTTTCAAGATGGCGGGTGTGTTTATTTCCAAACCGCCGTTCGAAACGTAAGTTCCTTGGTTGGAATAACAGGGCTGTATCCACAGCAAGAAAAAGCAATTTATGAATTTATTAACAGGAAGAATATCTATGTTAACCTTCCGACTTGCTACGGAAAGTCGCTTATCTTTGAAATGGTTCCACGCCTGCAGCGAACTGAGCGAACTATCCCTTTTAGAAATATAAACTACATGTAAGCTTAAGTATTTGTACGTCTTGAAATTGTACTTGTCAGTACTACCAACTGAAGACGAAGGGCTGCTATAAAGTTGTCTTTCTTTCCCGCTTCTTCTACGGAGTCTACTAGACTGTCCTTCGCATATATTGTCTTTCAGTTTGGCGTTGATATTTGAACATGGATTAATTTGGCGATACGTACGACTGATACGATCTTGTCTTGACTCGATAATTTTCGTATATTCTAAGGTGTTTCACTACTAGCTATCGACAAGATTTACAAACATAACTTTGTCCTAATACCGGTCTGTCTTTATTTCTAACAATTTCTTGCACAAATAGTCAATTCAAAGTCAAGCATTCTAACATTTACATAAATTACTAGATGACGTCACTGGACACGATTATCGACTTCGGGGTTCAGACGTCTCACTCGGGAAATTTTTGACCCAGAGGAGACGGCTGATATTCAGGCTAGACAGATTGCGGAATCATGAATTTACAGTTATGAATTTTGTTTCAAATATTGAAATTATCATGATTTTAAGTAAAGACCAGTAGATTGAAAACGTATTTTGATACTGCTATGCCATCTCAACTTATCTTATCAGCTTTTTTTATATTTTATTCCGGTTATAAGCTCACCCCGGATATAAGCCCACCCAAAAACCCTTACGAACTCGACGTATAAGCCCAGGACTTATATTAAAGGCGCGGATAGCAGTTTACGTAACGTTGTACGTACGTAGCAGAAACCGTGATGTGACCACTAAGTGACCAGTGACCCCCCCCCCCCCCCCCCCCGGGGGGGGTGGGGGGGTACTCTCCTATATATGCTATACGGGTATGTGCCGCGGGATAGGGTATGGTTTTTTGAGCTCCTTAGGTCTGGGATAGAGTATCGTTTTTGCACGTTTTGTCTGGGATAGGGTTCCCGTTTTGGTCTGGGATAGGGTATGGTTTTCACAATAACGCAACTCGCCCAACTACACCAGCGTTCATTATCATAATTTGTTTCAACTTACTGAGTTCACCAAATAAAACAGCCGCAGAAACAACGTTTACTGAAACGGACTTAAAATTTCGTTTTTAGGTTGGGTCTGGGAATAAAGGGTATGGAAAATCTCATTTTTAGGTCTGGAATAGGGTCAGAGTTTTGAGTTGTCCGCGGCACACCCTACCCGAAAATTCCCAGAGTAATCCCCCCCCCCCCCCCCCCCCCCCCCCTCCCCACCCGGGGCAGTGACCCTTACTAGTGTCTATTTATTTGCACATATCATCAATCCGCGTGGTCATCACGAATCAACGGGATATAAACGGCCGCAACATGCAACAAAACCTTCACCAACCTTTTTTTAAATAGCTGTATACCTTATATAAATGCAGTTCATTCATTCATTCATTCATTCATTCATTCACATTTGTACTCTATAACGTTTGGTGCAGCCCATGGGAAAATAGTTCATTCTGGCAATTTTTAATTAGCCAATGAGCGCGCGCGTTATTTCGAACAGCGCGCGCGCGATCAGACGAGGCCAGTGGGAAGTTGACGAGAGCGTGCAGCCCATGGGGAAATAGTTCATAGAACTCCACAGGCAGCCCAACCATTCCTTTTGAGGCTACTAAATAATGAAATAAAATGATATTTGCGTCTTTTTTGATGGGTTTCCTGTGGTAGTGCACCCGCGCGCAATACGTATTATGTTGGGATCCCTGTGCATAGAAATGTATGATGTTGGGATCCCTGTGCGCATCCCGCGCGTCCCGCAGCATATGTGTATATTATTGAAACAAGGTATGAAACTGATGGCGTATCAGTGTCATGGCCTGATGTGCGGTGCAGTAGGGTGCAGTTCGATGGTGCACTTTTCCGTGAGCCGAAGAGCCGAAGTCGTCGTGCGCTACAGGCCCGTGGGGGGTACCCAGAGTGAAGTAGCTCAAGCCTTGCAAAATGGCGGGACATCAAAGAGAAGTCGATGAAACAAAACATGATTTTTTTCGGTGTAAACGTTTGAATTCTATTCCTTATTCATGGTAAGTTAAGCAGTTCACAATTCATGTCAACTTTAAGTAACTTTAGAAGAAATTCGACGATTTTAAAGTAGTCCTTTTTCATTTTGAATGGTGGAGAATTGCATGTTGGGTTCGACACAAGAAAGTTTTGTTGAAAAGCAACTTTAACTAAAAGTATTTTTGTCAAGGTTTTTACGTAGTATTTGCTCTAACTGTTCTCTAATAAAAGCACTTGCCTATAGTAGGGCAGAAGGGCTGCTCACTAATCACAACAAATCAGTTTTCATAAATTATGACTGAGCTATTTGACTTGTGTAGTTTTGTCAGTGATCGAAATCACTTCAACAAGGATCACCTCTCAACTGACTGATGGTACTTCATCTCTATTTAAACATTTTGACTATCTCATCAGAAAGTGTTTGACGTAATTTTGTACTTTCTTACAGTTGTTCTTACTGAAAACATAAGGGCCAACACAGCATTAACCATCTGAAGCAAAATATAGACGAACTCAATGGCATTCGCTGACATCGAAGGAGACATGAATGGCGAAGGACTCGTGAAGCAGTTGAAGCTGCCGTGAACTAAAATATTACTGAACAGTTCTTCATTATTGTCATTGACATAGTACAACTTATTTAGCAAATACTAGCTACCAACTGAGAGACACACAGAGTAATTAAATACGGTTTTCCTAAGAACGTAAGTATCGCTTCCGAGTGCCGCTTACAAATTGTATGAACTCCGATGTTTGTTATTCATTCAACTTATGATTGTGGTGACATGCATAATATTTAGTTTAGTTTCGTATTATTCACAATATTACTGATCAATATAGTGAATAAATTACACAAAGAACGGCGAAACAGTGTGTAAAAAGCTTAGTAAACTTTTTTATAACGTATTGTTGAAATAAAAACGTTTGTTTGTCATTTTGTGTACAATAACTGATAGCAAAATGTGTTGTGCAGTACTAAATATTGAGACTATTCAGCAGTTTATAAAACACAATGCCTCGATTTTGAAGCATTTTAATCGATAAAAATCAAAAATCAAAAAAAATACTTTATAAAAATCAAAACAGAAAACAAATAAAGTATATTGTACATGTTTTGACTTATGTTTAGTGAAAATATAAATATTAAAACTTGCAGAAAAGAGAGAAAAGAGCACAATTCAGATTTGACGAGCGCTTGCCGATGTCCTGTCACGGAATGTCATTAGTTAACTGCGTATTCACGCATAGCTACTTTATTATTATGGTGGTGGTGGGGTGGTGGTGGTGGTGGTGGTGGTGGTGGTGGTGGTGGTGGTGGTGGGTGGTGGTGGTGGTGGTGGTGAGTCTCTGTGACCCCATGCATATTGAGAATGAGTAGATGGGTTTGTTTGTGTGACCCCAGGAATAGTAGCTGAGCATGTCTAGGTGACTTCAGAAATTAAAACACATGTTGGCTACGCGTGCATGACCCCAGATAATTTCATGTAGTTGGGTGCGTCCGCATGACCCAGGAGAATTGTAGTTGGGTGCGTCTATATTACTCCGGGAAATTGTAGTTAGGTGCGTCGGTATGACCCGGAAAATTGAAGCTGGGTGACCTCTGGGAACGGTAGTATCTGTTGGTGTTTTATTGCTGGAAGTTGTAGTTAGGCTTGTTATATAGCGTCATTTTTGTGCTTAAGTATACGGACTGAGTGTACGTTACGCTCTATACGTTTATGTGTTATTCTCCAATTGTGAGGCGTGGGAAGGAGCTAAAGGAGCCTAAAGGCTCTACAATACCTCTACAAGTACCAGCTATATGGGATATTTCTGAAGCATGTATAGATTTTTCCAAGCTAAAGGAGCAAAATGATAGCCGCGGTGGTAAGTTTGAAGTGGTCCTCCCGCATCAATGTCGTGCCATGGTCGACTGCCCTGGCGGTGCCATCAAGAGTGGCCATCGAAAGTGGGGGCAGAAGTCGCAAAGTGGTGGGGGAAAGTGTTTTTAAAGAACCAGCTCCCAAGAACTACTGAGAGCCAGTGCTCGTAGTCGTAATGTCACGTGTGTTTCCTTATGGCTAGTATCAGGCCACATTACTCACTCATGTAATACGAAAAAGGCTTTAATGACTGGAGGCAATAAATGCATTATTGCCGTGTACATTTTGTGTATACTAGAGTGTAGTATTTATTTTATTCCCATGCATCCTACTGGGGGGAAGGCCGGGAAGTTCCAGTTTGTTTCTTTTTCATATCTTCTGGGCTTTAAGAGTTGACTCCGCAAGCGTTTGTCTATAAAGGCTGCCCTTGTGTCTCGATTCGTCAGGCAATTGGTAGTCATCTTCTCTAAGTCTGGGTGGGGGTTTTCCTGTTGAGTTTTGATTATGCTTATTATGATGAAATTCCTACTTGTTGGGTTGTATATTCCCTTAGTTTACATTTATGTGATTCCTAGTAGATGCAAGTAGTGATTGCTGGTAAGGGAAACGTTTTGCCCTTATCATGATTCGGTGCAACGAGCCGTGAAATTAAGTAGAGTTTATGGGTTATGTCATGCAGATGAAACCCCTGCCCAGGCTTAGGGAAGATGGGCTTATGTATAAGAGTAGCAGGTGGTAAGACAAGTGTGCGTCTATACGTACAGTATATTTTATTCCGATCGAGACTCCAATGTATATAGGGCGGGAGAACTTCACAGTCATTGAGCAGAATGTAAAGTCGTATTGACGGATTACAGAGACCATGACAGTTCAAGGTTATATATACAAGGGAGTAAACTTTTATGACTTTTTCGCCTTTCTTAAAGGGACTAGTTTCAAGGGTGTTTTTGATGACAGTTATTTGCAACCGAGATAAACTTTCCGGAACCATGTACATCTCGTGTAACAGTTGTTTGGTGACTGGGTCTACCGTGTATATCAAGTAGCCTGAGCATAACTGGCGTTCATGCAAGTGTTTGGGTCAAAGTATAGATCCCCTTCGGCTGGTTTTACCCCGCACAGCTGAACCATCCAAGCTGCGTCTTTGTTTCGACGCTAGGGTTTTAATTTGTGGATGAATGATACATGCACAATTTTATTTGGATAAGTCGGTCCAAGTCCCCACGCATGTACATCTAACCGAGGTCCTGTTATGGTAAACCTAGATGACAATTTTTAAAAGTTTGGTTGCGACAGTATACTGTTGATGAAAGACGGTCTTGAGGGAGAAATGTGAACATCACCTGGCCATCTGGTTGGAGAAACTTCTTTTGGGGGGTTTATCAGTCAGTGGGAATGGCGGCCATGAGACCTCCGAAGTTTAGGGTGGTTTGTTCATTATACAATAAGGACAGATTGGGAAACTCGACGAGGGGAAATACGGTGTCGTCCGATTGTCGATTGCCCTTCGGGACAGTTAGTTTGAACAGTGAAAGTGCACCCAAGTTCGCTCTCTGTCTGCCATGTTAGACTTTGATTAGAGTTTAAGGCAAATTATCTGGGGATGGAGGTTGACTCTAACCTTCAAGTGTGTTGATTTACAAGACAAAAAATTACATTTTATAGAACTACGTAAGAACGTTTTTTGGTTTTCAAGTGGGCAATTCCCTTGAGGTCTGTACAGGACCCGAAATGATCCCTGGCTCCGAAATGATCCCTGGACCCGAAATGATCCCAAAGTGTCTAGATTGGAGAAATGACATGAAACTATAAAATCGTGTTTTCTAAGAATTTGTATGGAAAATACATTGGATGCCATCCAGCATATTTTTCCATACGAATCTTAACTACCCAGGGGCACGGATCCAGAGATTTAGCAGGGGGGGGGGGGGGGGGGGGGGGGGTGGGGGGGACGGGGGGTAGGGGCGTTGAGGTTGGACATTGGTTTCAGCCATTTTTTCTTTTGGCAAAAAAGGTATTCGAATTTCCAAAGGGGAGGGGGGGGGGGGGGCGAAGGGGGGGGAAGGGGGGGGGGGGGGGGGCATGATCACTATACTACTACTACCAGTACTACTACCGCCACTACTGCCACCACCCGCCACCACCACCACCACCACCACCACCACCACCACCACCACCACCACCACCACCACCACCACCACCACCACCACCACCACCTAAGCTTTTTACACACTGTTTCGCCGTCGCCGTTCTTTGTGTAATTTATTCACTATATTGATCAGTAATACTGTGAATAATACGAAACTAAACTAAATATTATGCATGTCACCACAATCATAAGTTGAATGAATAACAAACATCGGAGTTCATACAATTTGTAAGCGGCACTCGGAAGCGATACTTACGTTCTTAGGAAAACCGTATTTAATTACTCTGTGTGTCTCTCAGTTGGTAGCTAGTATTTGCTAAATAAGTTGTACTATGTCAATGACAATAATGAAGAACTGTTCAGTAATATTTTAGTTCACGGCAGCTTCAACTGCTTCACGAGTCCTTCGCCATTCATGTCTCCTTCGATGTCAGCGAATGCCATTGAGTTCGTCTATATTTTTGCTTCAGATGGTTAATGCTGTGTTGGCCCTTATGTTTTCAGTAAGAACAACTGTAAGAAAGTACAAAATTACGTCAAACACTTTCTGATGAGATAGTCAAAATGTTTAAATAGAGATGAAGTACCATCAGTCAGTTGAGAGGTGATCCTTGTTGAAGTGATTTCGATCACTGACAAAACTACACAAGTCAAATAGCTCAGTCATAATTTATGAAAACTGATTTGTTGTGATTAGTGAGCAGTCCTTCTGCCCTACTATAGGCAAGTGCTTTTATTAGAGAACAGTTAGAGCAAATACTACGTAAAAACCTTGACAAAAATACTTTTAGTTAAAGTTGCTTTTCAACAAAACTTTCTTGTGTCGAACCCAACATGCAATTCTCCACCATTCAAAATGAAAAAGGACTACTTTAAAATCGTCGAATTTCTTCTAAAGTTACTTAAAGTTGACATGAATTGTGAACTGCTTAACTTACCATGAATAAGGAATAGAATTCAAACGTTTACACCGAAAAAAATCATGTTTTGTTTCATCGACTTCTCTTTGATGTCCCGCCATTTTGCAAGGCTTGAGCTACTTCACCCTGGGTACCCCCCACGGGCCTGTAGCGCACGACGACTTCGGCTCTTCGGCTCACGGAAAAGTGCACCATCGAACTGCACTCACTGCACCCTACTGCACCGCACATCAGGCCATGACACTGATACGCCATCAGTTTCATACCTTGTTTCAATAATATACACATATGCTGCGGGACGCGCGGGATGCGCACAGGGATCCCAACATCATACATTTCTATGCACAGGGATCCCAACATAATACGTATTGCGCGCGGGTGCACTACCACAGGAAACCCATCAAAAAAGACGCAAATATCATTTTATTTCATTATTTAGTAGCCTCAAAAGGAATGGTTGGGCTGCCTGTGGAGTTCTATGAACTATTTCCCCATGGGCTGCACGCTCTCGTCAACTTCCCACTGGCCTCGTCTGATCGCGCGCGCGCTGTTCGAAATAACGCGCGCGCTCATTGGCTAATTAAAAATTGCCAGAATGAACTATTTTCCCATGGGCTGCACCAAACGTTATAGAGTACAAATGTGAATGAATGAATGAATGAATGAATGAATGAATGAATGAACTGCATTTATATAAGGTATACAGCTATTTAAAAAAAGGTTGGTGAAGGTTTTGTTGCATGTTGCGGCCGTTTATATCCCGTTGATTCGTGATGACCACGCGGATTGATGATATGTGCAAATAAATAGACACTAGTAAGGGTCACTGCCCCGGGTGGGGAGGGGAGGGGGGGTACTCTGGGAATTTTCGGGTAGGGTGTGCCGCGGACAACTCAAAACTCTGACCCTATTCCAGACCTAAAAATGAGATTTTCCATACCCTTTATTCCCAGACCCAACCTAAAAACGAAATTTTAAGTCCGTTTCAGTAAACGTTGTTTCTGCGGCTGTTTTATTTGGTGAACTCAGTAAGTTGAAACAAATTATGATAATGAACGCTGGTGTAGTTGGGCGAGTTGCGTTATTGTGAAAACCATACCCTATCCCAGACCAAAACGGGAACCCTATCCCAGACAAAACGTGCAAAAACGATACTCTATCCCAGACCTAAGGAGCTCAAAAACCATACCCTATCCCGCGGCACATACCCGTATAGCATATATAGGAGAGTACCCCCCCCCCCCCCGGGGGGGGGGGGGGGGGGGGGGGGGGTCACTGGTCACTTAGTGGTCACATCACGGTTTCTGCTACGTACGTACAACGTTACGTAAACTGCTATCCGCGCCTTTAATATAAGTCCTGGGCTTATACGTCGAGTTCGTAAGGGTTTTTGGGTGGGCTTATATCCGGGGTGAGCTTATAACCGGAATAAAATATAAAAAAAGCTGATAAGATAAGTTGAGATGGCATAGCAGTATCAAAATACGTTTTCAATCTACTGGTCTTTACTTAAAATCATGATAATTTCAATATTTGAAACAAAATTCATAACTGTAAATTCATGATTCCGCAATCTGTCTAGCCTGAATATCAGCCGTCTCCTCTGGGTCAAAAATTTCCCCGAGTGAGACGTCTGAACCCCGAAGTCGATAATCGTGTCCAGTGACGTCATCTAGTAATTTATGTAAATGTTAGAATGCTTGACTTTGAATTGACTATTTGTGCAAGAAATTGTTAGAAATAAAGACAGACCGGTATTAGGACAAAGTTATGTTTGTAAATCTTGTCGATAGCTAGTAGTGAAACACCTTAGAATATACGAAAATTATCGAGTCAAGACAAGATCGTATCAGTCGTACGTATCGCCAAATTAATCCATGTTCAAATATCAACGCCAAACTGAAAGACAATATATGCGAAGGACAGTCTAGTAGACTCCGTAGAAGAAGCGGGAAAGAAAGACAACTTTATAGCAGCCCTTCGTCTTCAGTTGGTAGTACTGACAAGTACAATTTCAAGACGTACAAATACTTAAGCTTACATGTAGTTTATATTTCTAAAAGGGATAGTTCGCTCAGTTCGCTGCAGGCGTGGAACCATTTCAAAGATAAGCGACTTTCCGTAGCAAGTCGGAAGGTTAACATAGATATTCTTCCTGTTAATAAATTCATAAATAGCTTTTTCTTGCTGTGGATACAGCCCTGTTATTCCAACCAAGGAACTTACGTTTCGAACGGCGGTTTGGAAATAAAAACACACCCGCCATCTTGAAAACCTCACGAATTTGTATAAATTATCGTGTGAGCCAATCAGAACACACTACCCGGAACCGGCGTAGTGTGACGTCACTGGACACGATTATCGACTTCGGGGTTCAGACGTCTCACTCGGGGAAATTTTTGACCCAGAGGAGACGGCTGATATTCAGGCTACAATCTGTCCTAATTTTCAATTTAAAGTTATAATACGGTGTTCTGTGAAAAGGCTCGACCACATGGAATGACTACACTGACTCCATCGACCACGTAAATCTCTCATCAACGAAAGTCATTATTCCCCGAAATTTGTTCTAGACTGAACATGGAATGAGTCACACCGACTATATGAATGATACAGAAAAGTGTTCTTATGCCAAAGACTTCCTGTGACTTCTTGCCTTCGTATCTGTCTACCGATACAGAACGGCCACTCATTGTGTAAACATTACGTAATGTCTCATACTGGTTGTATAATTAGGGTTTTGTAACCCGCCGTTATGTGATAATACATGACTCAGTGTGTGACTTTATAAAAGAAAACTCAATATAAACTTAGAACAATTAAGGATTGGATACACAACTCAGTGAATTGAACAAAATGTCAATCTCATCAAATGTGAAAACTGTCATACTAAAGGCTTTAACTAGAAATAAAACTAACAAAGAGTTGGGTTGCATGAAAGCTCAAACACTTTGCAACCCCCTTCAAAGGTATCGTAAACTTGGGTGACTTCGTAGCCTGTCTTGCTACCAATTTCTTTGAGATCCGCAACCCATTCGCTCTTGCTTAACTTGCCGAGGCCGCTGATGCTCAGCATATGCACGGAGAGAGATCCAACCTGTACGCCATTGATTCCAACGTTGTGTTCCGTGTCTCCAGCGTCGGGAGAACAGTTATCAATGATAAGAATCCTGCCACCTTCTTTGGGGAAAAGGCTGCGGCAGTGGCGAAAGATCTCGATCACCTTGCCGTGGTCAAAGATTAACATAGAAATCACACTCTTAAACATCACAGTATCAACTTGCAGTTGGAGGTCCCTGGAGAACGGCTTGGTGAAATCGTGCTTCATGAATTCAATGCGATGTTCTGGAATTCCAAGGTTTTGGATGTTCTGTTGAGCTTCGTCGATCACGTCAGGTAAGTCAACAACATATCCTTGGATGTGTTCGCAGCCTGGTAGCTGCAAGACCGTTGCTAGAAAGTAGCCTGAACATCCACCCATGTCCACCAATCTGTTACATGTTGACCAGGGAAAAGCCTTGTACACGTTATTGACTCCTTGAACATCGGGAAGAAGGTCTAGGTATGAAGAGTACGCCATTGCATTTTGATAATTATCGGCCATTTCCTTCCTGCGCTCGTGACTTCCAATCAGATGTTCCGAGGAGCCTTTAAACATATTTTCTTTGGCATAAGAACACTTTTCTGTATCATTCATATAGTCAGTGTGACTCATTCCATGTTCTAGAACAAAGGCATGTTGACCATTTCTCACACATTCTGCCATATATCTCATCGCAGAGAAATGTTCTTCGCTGCAAAAGTACTCTACGAGATGTCCCAGACTTGGTCCCTTGTCTCGTCTCAACAGTTCCATGGCTTGGTTCTTGGCAAAATACTTGTTCTCTAGTTCCTTGCCGATTCCCCACTGAGCGAGTACTCTCATGATAGGGTATAGTTGCTTGCTTGATGTGCAGCCTGACTTCGTGGCGATGTCTTCAATGCTGAGAGAAGATTCTTCACTGGTGCAAAGTAGATCAGGAATCTTGAGTCCAACGACAAGACCCAGACAACGGTTCTGCCACATTCCATGTAACATAGAAAGTATGATACTCTGCTCAGAACTAATGGCAGTTGCTTTAGCTTCCATCTCTACAGTGGTAATGGCTAGGTAGCATGACGAACTTAGTGGTCTGCTGAATTCGTGGCACCCTGCCGATGTTCTGCGAATTCGTAGCTCATGACCTTGAAAATCGTGTTCCGGTATGTATCCATGCTCGAGGATCCAGCGGTTTTTGTCCGCGCTCCGAAGTCACCGGCCGAAACAACCCGCTGGATAAATTACCTACTAGTACGAGTTCTGGGGCGTGATACGCTCTCAAACGGATTTAGTATAGCTCGCATTTCAGACCCTAAAGAAATGTCAAAAATGAAGTGACAACTGAAGTCCAGATTGTTCATAATGATATATACGCTGAAAACTCCGTATTCCGTACTCGTGGTGCGTATTCTTTCAGTTGGCGGTACTTGTAGCTTCAAATTGTTTCTGGCCTCCCAATTCAAACAACACATTTACCAGCGCTAAGGATCGGATATCACAAGCAAAATATCAAGCTTTTGCCATATCCTGTCGGTAGCTGTGCAAATACATATCATTCCCCTTTTTTTTTAACGATAATTAAACGCTTCGAGAACCATGAAGGTCCATGAACGGAAATCGATCCCGAGGAAAAACTAAATGCATTTCTTTAAAACATCCGTCAACATGGACGCTATCTTTGAAAATTATGGTCGAGTTTTGATTGGCCCTCTTTTTTATCCTCAAAAAGAGGGCCAATCAAAATCAAGATTCGTATCACGCCACAGAACTCGTAATAGCAGGTAATTTATCCAGCGGGTTGTTTCGGCCAGTGACTTCGGAGCGCGGACAAAAACCGCTGGATCCTCGAGCATGGTATGTATCATGTTCCCACCGTAGTAGTAGGAGAATGAGAGTTCTGGTATTATTCTTGGATCAGCATTTAGCAATTGACAGCGCCAGGCTATTGTTTAACACGTGTAAATCCATGAAAGCTGTATTGTGTTTGAAAGAGGTTTATTTTCTATTATCCATATTCCCCATTTCAAATGATATTTCTCTACATTAGTATCTTATTTCTTCCTTTCACGAAATACATTATGTGACATCATACAGAACAATAGTGAATGGTCACCTGAATGTTTCGACAGATTTATAACATGTATGACAACTTATATAAAAGCTATGGTTTTGCACGTGTGAAATTAGTCATAGTGCTTGATTTCAAGATATAAAGACATGGGTTGTGGGTGTTTGAGTTCTGTTCCAAACTTCTCCTTTAAGGATATATTTCGAAGAGTTCGAGTAGTACTAGCGTGTTGTGAAGGAAAAGTTATCATTCAGAATTCACAGATAGATGGTGGAGAAACTAAAAAAACTCTTAACAAGTCTGTACTACGACCTAAACCAAGGAAGAAGCCTCGGCGGTGTTGCTGCTTTACTTCGTGTTGCCAAGAAGAAAAATAAGAAAATAACAAGAAACCAAGTAGAACAATGGCTTAGATCTCAAAGAACTTATACTCTGCACAGACCAGCGAGGAAGAAATTTCCTAGAAATAAAGTGATTGTCGGTTCAAAAGATCAACTATGGCAAATGGACTTAGTTGATGTGCAGTCAATCAAAAAATACAACGGTGGATTCAAGTATATTCTGACAGTAATTGATATATAAGACTGGATCTTCGCTAGTAGAAGCGTTTAAGACAATACTTGAAATCAGATCGAAAACCACTTAAAGTTCAGACTGATCAGGGTACAGAATTTACCAATCGATTGTTTCAATCATATCTGAAAGAACAGAATATAGGCTTTTTTCACACGTTTAATGAAACGAAAGCTTGTGTGGTGGAGCGATTTAATAGAACTCTCAAAAATAAAATGTGGAAGTACTTTACATGGAAAAACACTTTGAAGTATGTAGATGTTCTACCTGAACTTATGAACTCGTATAACAATACTTATCATCGATCAATTAAAACAAAACCAAGCCTCGTGAACAAAAGCAACGAGAAGGAAGTTTGGTATACTCTATATGAAAAAGAACCGCCTCGTAAGGGTTATAAATTTCAAATCGGGGATTATGTTCGAATATCAAAATCAAAACGATTATTTGATAAAGGTTATCTACAATCATGGAATGAGGAGATTTTCACCGTATCAAAACGATTACCAAGAAACCCCCGAGTATATAAATTGAAAGAATATTACGGTGATGAGTTGGAGGGGACTTTTTATGAAAATGAGTTACAGAGGGTGGTGAAGAGTGATGATACATATAGAGTAGAAAAAATATTGAAAAAACGCAAACGTGGTAAAAAGATGGAATATTTTGTGAAATGGTTAGGATACCCTAATAAGTACAACAGCTGGGTCTTACAAAGTGAAATTGAAAAATGATTGTTATAGAAATGTAATCAACCGTGGTGAATTGAATAAAGTATAATAAGCAGTGATTTGTGTAGTGTGGTTTATTTCTACTTTACCTCACAATGGGAACATAACGTCAGTTTTATCTGACACTCCCGAGTAACAGCTCACTATTAGTCTACCCTGATAACACTCTAACTGATTTTAAAGTCAAACTACCAGAGCATGTGAATTTAATTGGGACTTGGGATGTAGGACTTGCTTCTATTACTTTTCCTCACACATGGTTTAACATTAGAAATAAAAATCGGAGGTTCTTCTACGACGATGGTAATGACGTGTGGACAGTCGGATTGATTCCAGTAGGATATTACACATCTGTGACAGATGTGATTACCGCTCTAACGACTGAGATAACGAAGGATGGTGCAACGGGTATTTCCTTCAAGTTCGATAATCTATCACAGAAAGTCACGATAACACTAGAAACAGGGAAGAAGCTTAGTTTTGAAAACGACTTGGGAGTGATTTTGGGGTTTGGCAGCAACATCATCATAACCAAGACAATCACAGCACCCTTTGTAAGTGATCTGAATATTAGCCTTCAATCTCTCTATATCTACCTGAATATAGTAGATAGTCAAATGTGGGTGACGTTCGAGCCCCTCTGCTACGCATTGTCTCAGCACAAGGCAAAGACGGTGAAATAGTAACCATCAACTACGACAATCCTCAATATGTCCCAATAGCCATGAAAGAATTTGAGACTGTGGAAGTCCTTATAACAGACGACACTGGTAGAAAAATACTATTTGAACGTGGGCGTGTAGTGATAACGTTAAGCTTTCGACTTCGTCAATCACCCTATTTCAATTAAAGAATGCCAAAGATTAGCAATCAGCAAGGTGGACATTTTCCAGTGTTTCACGGTGGACGATTTCAAAGAGGGTACGGCTTAGGGTCCTTTTTCAAATCTCTCGCTCGATCAGCAATGCCGCTCATGCAAAGAGGTGCAAAAACGATTGGAAAAAACAGCTCTGACCACAGGAATGAATATAGCACGAGATGTTATGGCTGGTAATAAGCTGGGAGAATCTGCAAAAACTCAACTGAAAGCAGCAGCAGGTCAACTGAAAAGGAAAGCACTCACTCAAATAAACTCGCAAACAGGGAGTGGAAGCAAACGTAGAAAGAAAACCCCCATAAAAAGGAAATCTTTTAAAAATCAACTCACTTCAACAAAGACAGGCAAAGGGAAAAGAGCTAAACTAAGTGAAGGACATGAGGAACCCCGTACCATTCTTTTTGGTCCCATCAGGGTAGGTAGTTGCGGTGGTAGAGGTGTATATTGGCTTATAATCAGTTTGATCATACATGTAGCTATCAACATGCGTACAGTAACTCCTTTCTGACGATGAAGCTGTACTGTCAATTCTTAATGGCATAATTATTTATATAGACATGTAATTAGTTATTGGCGCCAGAATCAAAACTTTACTTGTTCATTCCTTCGCATCTCGCCGATGCCGACGCCGAGACATGTTGTATCGTGTAGTCTAGTCACTCAGTTCTTTATGGAAATGTCTATTAGTACGCGCTAAACTCAGACTTGTGTGGCACATGGAACCAAGATTGTTCGCTAGAACCACGTTTTGTCACAGCATGAGAAGTCCAACAATAGGCGTATTGACTGATGAGGTACATGTTCGCAGCACCTACAACACCTATCGTGACCACAAATATGTAGTTTGCGACGAAAAACCAAAATGACCGGACCGGGCGATTTTATATTTTACGCCCACTTCAAGATGGCGGATATTTCCGAGATGGCCTGGAATCTACTAATATGAGCAGCTGAACTTCCGGTGAATCGTATTATTTGCACATAGAGTTCAGTATTCTTGTCATTTTCTTTGTTTTCTTCGATAAATGTTGAAGGTTATACATATTTGGAGGAGAAATCGTATGTATTTATTGTCTGAAATAAAACGATCCATTGTGATAAAGTTGGAGCTTTATTTTCGACTCTCATTTGCTACCGTATTCGTACGCGAGTAGAATTTTAAATGCCAATGCGAAGTCATAAAAGCGGTAAGTATTGTAAGACAACTAAACATCAAGACAGCGGCATAAGATAAAACACGCTTTATCGTGGAAAAATTCGACTCCTGATACGAATAACAAATGAGATTCGGCGTACGGCAGTCTGATGTGTCACGCCAGAATTAAATTTATTCAGTCTCGTATACTGTGCCCAGCGTAAACCAAAACTTGGCATCGAAATGTATCAAGCTGTTCTGAATCGCTTTGTACGTCTTAACAAAGACAGGATAGTTTGGATTCAATACGTTTCATAAACTTTTCATAAAATCATAGAAATAATCGACTCAACGGTACGAATAACAAAATCAGAGTCGGCGTACGGTTACCGTACGAATAGCCACTCCATATTTTCATTTACTTACTGGCTATCCAACGGATTGTTCCCCTCAAAACACTTTTAAAAAGATCCAGCTTTATTTGAAAGTTTCTACTCATCGATCACTGCGGTAAAACGCTTGCTTTTTAGTGGGCGTAAAGTGTGAGCTCACTTCGCATTTAACGCCGCCCACTAAAAAGCAAGCGTTTTACCGCAGTGATCGATGTGGAGAAACTTTCACATAAAGCTGGATCTTCTTTAAAGTGTTTTGAGGATCAATCCGTTAGATAGCCACGCAGTAAGGGGTAGACCATTAGATTATTGATGGGGGGGTTGCATGAATTTTGGCTGCTCGATTTTTTTTTCTTTGCTCCTAGCTCTACACGTTATTTTTTTCAAGGACCTTGACCTTGCACGATATTTTTTTTCCTCAAGTTTATAAATTTATAAGTTTACCTTACAAAAATTTCGCATTAACATAGAATTTATAGTGCCGTCTTATGGCCAATAACTGAATAATAATTATGTTCAATCAAGAAAATATTTAATACTTACTATTGTTACTGTTTCTAAAAGGAAACTAAGATTCCTTTTTAAGATTTATATACAGCCTTTTGCAAAAATTCTGTCGCGACCAAGTATATAAGTATATAAGTATATCAGTATATCACTATATACCCGTGTGAGTTCCGCATGCCCGAACGCTACCCGTACACGCATTTCAAGATGGTTGACTGTACAAGCGTGGATTGGAGAGTCATGAATACGATACAATCTACACACAAACGTTATTTTCACATTCATTTGATAGTATAAATCTTCGGGTATATAGTGATATACTGATATACTTGGTCGCGACATAATTTTTGCAAAAGGCTGTATATATATTTATATCTATCTATTTTGTATACACCTAATTTCAAAAACGTTGTCCAATAATAATCAAAAAAGCCAAATAGGATTTCATTAAAAGACAAAAGAAGTGCACTCAAGCTGAACTGTTTCTTTTGTCTTTTTGAATGAATTTGTATTTGGCTATTTGGACAACGTTTTTGAAATTAGGTGTATATTTTATATACACTCGATTGCAGAAAGGTTGTTAAGTAAGAATACATTTATACAACTATCTAATGAGATACAAGTCTAATGACAGAGATACAAAGTGTGAAACATCACTTATTATCTTCTAATATATCATTAATCATCAATTTTAGATTAGTATCGCATCCAGCAAGGGCAACACAATAGTTTTCAGCACTATTTTGTGTTGAAACAGTTGTATTTTAGCATGAATAACATTTTGCCGCATCTTATTAGATATTTCAGTATAAATACAAAATGTACTATACAACGTTTCTGCAATTGAGTGATTGCAGAAACGTTGTAGTATACATTTGATATATTTCGTAGCAGCCAGAATGGCCAGAATGGCTGTATCTTAAATAATGTAGGAGAGAGTTGAAAGCAGCCAACTTCTAACGTCCACAAAACTTTAATAAATAGACGTTTCGACCTTCACTCTTCTTAAAAATTCCATAATTCTCCTTCCTTCCCGTGCGCCTTTGCGCCCCACCTTCCCAGGCGCCTTTGCGCACTTTCCATTTTTTTCCGGTTTCTTTCCGGTCCGGTTTACTTCCCTTTCCACGGTATTAAAGTAACGACTAGGAACGAGTCTGGTGTATTATTAAAATCAAATGATCTTTATCGTCTTTTAATATTTATATATTGAAATCGGCTACATTGCTTGCTCGATTTTTTTTTCCTTCCTTTATGTGTTGCGCGATTTTTTTTTTCCTTAGGAAAGGCTTGCTCGATATTTATTTTGGGATTCGTGCAACCCCCCCATCAATAGTCTAATGGTCCACCCCTAAGTAGTCTCCCTCGCATCCGTTCTTAGTTCCGTCACGCAACGCGCTCGCAACACCTTCAACATTTATTGCAATTGCAGTTTAGCCAACAAAGAAATTGCCAAGAATTACTCTATGTGAACTCGAAGAAAATACGAAGACGATTCACCGGAAGTTGGGCTGCTCATATTAGTAGATTCCAGGCCATCTCGGCCATATCCGCCATCTTGAAGTGGGCGTAAAATATAAAATCGCCCGGGCCGGGACTCGAACCCGAGCACTACTCTACATAATTTATGCAAAAAACTAAAAATCGACCATACACCCAGACTTAAATGCTGAGTCACCGTATGTTACGTATAGGACGAAGACTTCAGCCTCATCCGCGCTATCGGGTAGTACACAATCAGCGAAGTAGTCAAAGAGGGAGGGAACAGTCGTATCCTAGTCCTAAATGACTGCCCCTTACCACTTCAAGCTATCTGTACTTCCGATTGTTTTCGAGTGTCAATTTAGTAGTCTATCGTGTAACGCTCATTGTTATGGAAATTTATGGACTACCGTAGTCCTCTGGTTTAGTGCTGGGATTTGGAAACCAGTGACCCAGGGTTCGACTCTCGGTGCGGGCATCATTATTTGTTTCTGATTTTTTTTCTCTCAAACTTTCTTTTTCTAGTTCTTTCTTTTTCTTTTTTCGTTTTCATTGAAAAAAGTTTATCAAAGAAGTTCATTTTAGTTGCGAACCCCACGAAAATCTAAGCCCCTGCCATATTAATGAAATAATATATCACTCTTAATAACCGATCAGCAGCCAATCTCTCTTTGTCAGCCTCTAGCGTCCAGATCAGTCCCAATTTGCTGAACAAGGTTTATCTAGCTTGTGGACATATTCGAGGGTTTTGTTGATCTAGACACGCGGATTTCAAACGTTGAGTTTGCAGCGACTTTATTTATTGGGTGATGTTGGATACGACATTCTTTTGAATGGATAACAATAATCCCCACAGTCAATGCAAGGAACACAAATGCAAGAATGGGCTATACTGTAGTCCTTTGAAAATCGTCATTTTGGTTCATATGTTTGCACACTTTGCATGGGCTGCAGTCCTTGAAAAATTGTCGTTTCGGGCCATTTTTGCGCACTTTGCATGGGCTATTGTCGTTTGAAAATCGTCGTTTTGGGGTATTTTGCATGGGCTATAGTCCTTTCAAAATGGTCATTTTGGGCCATTTTTGCACACTTTGCATGGGCGTAGTCCATGGAAAATCGTAATTTTTTCCATTTTTGCGCACTTTGCATGGGCGATAGTCCTTTGAAAATCGTCATTTTGGGCCATTTTTGCGCATTTTGCATGGCTTATATTCATTTTGTGCCATTTTTGGGCACTTTCCATGGGAAATCGTGAATTTGGGACGTTTTTACGCATTTTGCATCAATATCTGTAATCTATTGAAAATCGTCAATATTGTCATATAGCTCCACCATGACCTCCCAGCGTTACTGTCACAGGTATCAAAGCATCGTCGGTAACTGTAGTGTGGACAGCATTACTGTACGATGGTGGTAGTGCAATCATTGACTACAAATTACTGATTAGTTAAACGACCCTTCATATCAATGCACTCACTATACACTGATAAGTCTATCACTGGTCTTACAAAGAAAACACAGTATGAAGTCCTATTATATATACGCAAGGAATGTTGCAGGATATGGCAAAGCCTCGAGACATATGTTCACAACAATCATACAAGGTATATTCCATTTGAAACTGCTTTGTGGTCTACGTATACTGCAGACACCACAGCGATAATTTGTATGTATGGGCTTCCTGTGGTAAAAGAGGCGAACACGCGAGTTAATATTGGGTTCCCTGTGGAACCAGATCTCACTGCACAATATACGCGTTGTTTCTATTAGTAAATTACGACAAACCGATCAACCTCAACTGATTTAAATTAAGTTTACAGTAAAACAACCTGAAAATCAAAAGAATATCGTATCCATGTGATGTCAACAAGAAAAAATATTTAAATTTTAAAACTGAGTGGATTCAGTCAAAACATCCAAGAAAAACAATTTAATGGCAAAGAAACAGAATATTAATAATAAGCTCGAAAAAAAACATCGAAAAAAAAACATCGACCGAGCCGGGACTCGAACCCGAGCGCTACTATACATAATTTATGCAAAACACTAAAAATCGACCATACACCCAGACTTAAATGCTGAGTCACCGTATGTTACGTATAGGACGAAGATTTCAGCCTCATCCGCGCTATCGGGTAGTACACAATCAGCGACGTAGTCAAAGAGGGAGGGAACAGTCGTATCCTAGTCCTAAATGACTGCCCCTTACCACATCAAGCTATCTGTACTTCCGATTGTTTTCGAGGGTCAATTTAGTAGTCTATCGTATAACGCGGTTATTATGGAAATTTCTTGACTAACGTAGTCCTCTGGTTTTAGTGCTGGGATTTGGAAACCAGCGACCCGGGGATCGACTCTCGGTGCGGGCATCATTTTTTTTTCTGATCTTTTTTTCTCTCAAACTTTCTTTCCTATTTCTTTCTTTTTCATTGAAAAATCTTAACACAGAAGTTCATTTTAGGTGCGAACGCCACGAAAGTCTAAGCCATATTAATGAAATATAATATATCACTCTTAATATTAATCATAGTACGATGAAACGTGTCTGATTAAAAATAGATTGAGTCAAATGTTCCAACTGTGCTATCATGGATCCGTTTGTCTGTCCGTCCGTCCGATCAGTCCCCAATCTCTCTTTGTCAGCCTCTAGCGTCCAGATCAGTCACAATTTGCTGAACAAGGTTATTCTTGTGGACATGTTCGAGGATTTTGTTGATCTAGACACGGATTTCAAACGTTGAGTTTGCAGCGACATATTTATTCGATGATGTTGGATACGACATTCTTTTGACTGGATAATAATAATCCCCACAGTCAATGCAAGGAACACAAATGCAAGAATCGGCTATGCTGTAGAATATCGTCATTTCGCATGAACTATAGTCCTTTTGGGCCATTATTGCGCACTTTGCATGGGCTGCAGTCCTTGAAAAATTGTCGTTTTGGGCCATTTTTGCGCACTTTGCATGGGCTATTGTCGTTTGAAAATCGTCATTTTGGGCCATTTTTGGGTATTTGGCATGGCCTATAGTCCATGGAAAATCGTAATTTTTCCATTTTTCCGCACTTTGCATGGGCTACAGTCCTTTGAAAACCGTCATTTTTGTGCATTTTGCATGGCTTATATTCCATGGAAAATTATCATTTTGTGCCATTTTTGGGCACTTTGCATGGGAAATCGTGAATTTGGGACGTTTTTACGCATTTTGCATCAATAGCTATAATCTATTGAAAATCGTCAATATTGTCATATACACAGGTATCAAAGCATCGTTGGTAACTGTAGTGTGGACAGCACTACTGTACGATGGTGGTAGTGCAATCATTGACTACAAATTACTGATTAGTTAAACGACCCTTCATATCAATGCACTATACACTGATAAGTCTATCACTGGTCTTACAAAGAAAACACAGTATGAAGTCCTAAGATATATACGCAAGGAATGTTGCAGGATATGGCAAAGCCTCGAGACATATGTTCACAACAATGATACAAGGTCTATTTTGAAACTGATTTGTGGTCTACGTATACTGCAGGCACCACAGCGATAATTTGTATGTATGGTTTTAATAATAATAAACTTTTTTCCTGTGGTAAAAGAGGCGAACATGCGAGTTAATATTTGGTTCCCTGTGGAATCAGCCATTTCGGAGTTGATGTTCGAAAGGAATTGTGGGGCTGTTTTGAGGGACGTTATTGCTGTCTATTTACTGTAAAACACGAGGAAACGACTGGGAAACATAATTATTGTGTGCCAAACTCACTTACTTCAAACTTTGGTACATCACTATTCAAACTTGTCGCCGTATTGAACATAAAGCGTCCCTCAAAACAGCCCCACAATGCCCTGCAAACATCAACTCCGAAATGGCATAACAAACTGATCAAAAACGTGCATGGAAAATTGTCATTTTGGGCCATTTTTGTGCACTTTGCATGAAGTATATGTTTTCGCCATTGATTCTGCATGAATAGTAATTCTAGATATGCAGTGCAAATGAAGCAACCAAAGCCAAATGATCAGATGACAGTATTGGTGATGGAAGACCGCCTAACCTTGAAACCTCTTCCTCTGACAATAGATTTAAGCTTCCTGTCAACTCCATGACACCATGTCGCTGTCTACATGTATGACACAACTCATCCCGTCCAGGCGAGTCAAAAATATAGTCTACAGTACAGCTTGGTTCGTTGCCATGATAGGTTGTCACTTCTCTTACTTGATTGGGGAACATATGTCTATATACACTCCAGAAATACAGTCTGTGTCGAATAACTAAACAATGGCGGTCATCTAGTGGTGGCTGTGGAAGTTGTGTTGAAACATCTCCAAAGCTTTGCTGTCTGGGATTAGCTCCGCTATGGTACCTGGAAGTAGTGGGCTGTATGTGCGCATGTTGAGGTAGAGTCAACAAAGTGTTTGTAGTGACTGCAGCATTGTATCCATGCCCGTCCAGAATCATTAAAACCATAGTCATCTTCAGAGGTTTGTGACGTACCTTGAGCTGATGCAATGTCCCATGTACTCATACTAGTCAAACCCATTTCCTGAGGTATAATGTTAGCTGTGATAGCATCTCTTGTACGATATTTACCATATTTCTGAGTAAAGTTCTGTCCAGACAGTTCTTTTGGACTGAGTTGTTCGTAGTTCAGAAATCCTTTGGAAATGTACTGATACAAGGGGCAGCATGGCGTCATGTTGAAATCACCGCAAAGAAGAACTGGAATCTTCTGGATCCCATGTGAATGTCTCTTTGAACTTCTATCAACTATGAATTCTTTCTTTAGTTGATCAATTTCTGCAAATAAGGAAGCGAGTTGTAGCAGTTTGATTTCTCCTCTGTTCTTATTGAATAATAGATGAGTATTAGCAACACAGAGGACTGTATTGTTACAAGTACTGCCGTCCATGTATCTAGGACAAAGTAATGCAAGGATTGCAATGTTATCTCTATCCATCAAAGGAACATGATCCATTTTGAAATTAAAGAAACGATGCGTGAGGAGTCTAAACTTAGAAGTCTTGTAGAATATTGCACAACCATCTACTTTGTCGCCTGTCCTTTTCTTGTATAACGCTTGATATCCTGTGAGAAATGATTCACTCTACATTATAAACTATTTACATTTTGATTTTATGATTTTATAATTTATGAATAAAGAACTGAACTGAACTGAGCTCTGTATGCACCCGTCATTACCTCGCTTGGCTGCCCCCTCTCTACATGTATATAATATGTAATTTAGCAACTAAATGCCTGTATGCACCCGTCATTACCTCGCTTGGCTGCCCCCTCTCTACATGTATATAATATGTAATTTAGCAACTAAATGCCTGTATGCACCCGTCATTACCTCGCTTGGCTGCCCCCTCTCTACATGTATATAATAGCAACTAAATGCCTGTATGCACCCGTCATTACCTCGCTTGGCTGCCCCCTCTCTACATGTATATAATAGCAACTAAATGCCTGTATGCACCCGTCATTACCTCGCTTGGCTGCCCCCTCTCTACATGTATATAATATGTAATTTAGCAACTAAATGCCTGTATGCACCTGTCATTACCTCGCTTGGCTGCCCCCCTCTCTACATGTATATAATATGTAATTTAGCAACTAAATGCCTGTATGCACCTGTCATTACCTCGCTTGGCTGGCCCCCTCTCTACATGTATATAATATGTAATTTAGCAACTAAATGCCTGTATGCACCCGTCATTACCTCGCTTGGCTGCCCCCTCTCTACATGTATATAATATGTAATTTAGCAACTAAATGCCTGTATGCACCCGTCATTACCTCGCTTGGCTGCCCCCTCTCTACATGTATATAATATGTAATTTAGCAACTAAATGCCTGTATGCACCCGTCATTACCTCGCTTGGCTGCCCCCTCTCTACATGTATATAATATGTAATTTAGCAACTAAATGCCTGTATGCACCCGTCATTACCTCGCTTGGCTGCCCCCTCTCTACATGTATATAATATGTAATTTAGCAACTAAATGCCTGTATGCACCTGTCATTAACTCGCTTGGCTGCCCCCTCTCTACATGTATATAATATGTAATTTAGCAACTAAATGCCTGTATGCACCGTCATTACCTCGCTTGGCTGCCCCCTCTCTACATGTATATAATATGTAATTTAGCAACTAAATGCCTGTATGCACCCGTCATTACCTCGCTTGGCTGCCCCCTCTCTACATGTATATAATATGTAATTTAGCAACTAAATGCCTGTATGCACCCGTCATTACCTCGCTTGGCTGCCCCCTCTCTACATGTATATAATATGTAATTTAGCAACTAAATGCCTGTATGCACCGTCATTACCTCGCTTGGCTGCCCCCCTCTCTACATGTATATAATATGTAATTTAGCAACTAAATGCCTGTATGCACCCGTCATTACCTCGCTTGGCTGCCCCCTCTCTATGTGTATGTATATAATATGTAATTTAGCAACTAAATGCCTGTATGCACCCGTCATTACCTCGCTTGGCTGCCCCCTCTCTACATGTATATAATATGTAATTTAGCAACTAAATGCCTGTATGCACCTGTCATTACCTCGCTTGGCTGCCCCCTCTCTACATGTATATAATATGTAATTTAGCAACTAAATGCCTGTATGCACCCTGTCATTACCTCGCTTGGCTGCCCCCTCTCTACATGTATATAATATGTAATTTAGCAACTAAATGCCTGTATGCACCTGTCATTACCTCGCTTGGCTGCCCCCTCTCTACATGTATATAATATGTAATTTAGCAACTAAATGCCTGTATGCACCTGTCATTACCTCGCTTGGCTGCCCCCTCTCTACATGTATATAATATGTAATTTAGCAACTAAATGCCTGTATGCACCCGTCATTACCTCGCTTGGCTGCCCCCTCTCTACATGTATATAATATGTAATTTAGCAACTAAATGCCTGTATGCACCCGTCATTACCTCGCTTGGCTGCCCCCTCTCTACATGTATATAATATGTAATTTAGCAACTAAATGCCTGTATGCACCTGTCATTACCTCGCTTGGCTGCCCCCTCTCTACATGTATATAATATGTAATTTAGCAACTAAATGCCTGTATGCACCTGTCATTACCTCGCTTGGCTGCCCCCTCTCTACATGTATATAATATGTAATTTAGCAACTAAATGCCTGTATGCACCCGTCATTACCTCGCTTGGCTGCCCCCTCTCTACATGTATATAATATGTAATTTAGCAACTAAATGCCTGTATGCACCCGTCATTACCTCGCTTGGCTGCCCCCTCTCTACATGTATATAATATGTAATTTAGCAACTAAATGCCTGTATGCACCCGTCATTACCTCGCTTGGCTGCCCCCTCTCTACATGTATATAATATGTAATTTAGCAACTAAATGCCTGTATGCACCGTCATTACCTCGCTTGGCTGCCCCCTCTCTACATGTATATAATATGTAATTTAGCAACTAAATGCCTGTATGCACCCGTCATTACCTCGCTTGGCTGCCCCCTCTCTACATGTATATAATATGTAATTTAGCAACTAAATGCCTGTATGCACCCGTCATTACCTCGCTTGGGCTAAATGCTGCCCCCTCTCTACATGTATATAATATGTAATTTAGCAACTAAATGCCTGTATGCACCCGTCATTACCTCGCTTGGCTGCCCCCTCTCTACATGTATATAATATGTAATTTAGCAACTAAATGCCTGTATGCACCCGTCATTACCTCGCTTGGCTGCCCCCTCTCTACATGTATATAATATGTAATTTAGCAACTAAATGCCTGTATGCACCCGTCATTACCTCGCTTGGCTGCCCCCTCTCTACATGTATATAATATGTAATTTAGCAACTAAATGCCTGTATGCACCCGTCATTACCTCGCTTGGCTGCCCCCTCTCTACATGTATATAATATGTAATTTAGCAACTAAATGCCTGTATGCACCCGTCATTACCTCGCTTGGCTGCCCCCTCTCTACATGTATATAATATGTAATTTAGCAACTAAATGCCTGTATGCACCCGTCATTACCTCGCTTGGCTGCCCCCTCTCTACATGTATATAATATGTAATTTAGCAACTAAATGCCTGTATGCACCCGTCATTACCTCGCTTGGCTGCCCCCTCTCTACATGTATATAATATGTAATTTAGCAACTAAATGCCTGTATGCACCCGTCATTACCTCGCTTGGCTGCCCCCTCTCTACATGTATATAATATGTAATTTAGCAACTAAATGCCTGTATGCACCCGTCATTACCTCGCTTGGCTGCCCCCTCTCTACATGTATATAATATGTAATTTAGCAACTAAATGCCTGTATGCACCCGTCATTACCTCGCTTGGCTGCCCCCTCTCTACATGTATATAATATGTAATTTAGCAACTAAATGCCTGTATGCACCCGTCATTACCTCGCTTGCTGCCCCCTCTCTACATGGCCCCCCCTCTCTACATGTACATGTATATAATATGTAATTTAGCAACTAAATGCCTGTATGCACCCGTCATTACCTCGCTTGGCTGCCCCCTCTCTACATGTATATAATATGTAATTTAGCAACTAAATGCCTGTATGCACCCGTCATTACCTCGCTTGGCTGCCCCCTCTCTACATGTATATAATATGTAATTTAGCAACTAAATGCCTGTATGCACCTGTCATTACCTCGCTTGGCTGCCCCCTCTCTACATGTATATAATATGTAATTTAGCAACTAAATGCCTGTATGCACCTGTCATTACCTCGCTTGGCTGCCCCCTCTCTACATGTATATAATATGTAATTTAGCAACTAAATGCCTGTATGCACCTGTCATTACCTCGCTTGGCTGCCCCCTCTCTACATGTATATAATATGTAATTTAGCAACTAAATGCCTGTATGCACCTGTCATTACCTCGCTTGGCTGCCCCCTCTCTACATGTATATAATATGTAATTAGCAACTAAATGCCTGTATGCACCTGTCATTACCTCGCTTGGCTGCCCCCTCTCTACATGTATATAATATGTAATTTAGCAACTAAATGCCTGTATGCACCTGTCATTACCTCGCTTGGCTGCCCCCTCTCTACATGTATATAATATGTAATTTAGCAACTAAATGCCTGTATGCACCTGTCATTACCTCGCTTGGCTGCCCCCTCTCTACATGTATATAATATGTAATTTAGCAACTAAATGCCTGTATGCACCTGTCATTACCTCGCTTGGCTGCCCCCTCTCTACATGTATATAATATGTAATTTAGCAACTAAATGCCTGTATGCACCTGTCATTACCTCGCTTGGCTGCCCCCTCTCTACATGTATATAATATGTAATTTAGCAACTAAATGCCTGTATGCACCTGTCATTACCTCGCTTGGCTGCCCCCTCTCTACATGTATATAATATGTAATTTAGCAACTAAATGCCTGTATGCACCTGTCATTACCTCGCTTGGCTGCCCCCTCTCTACATGTATATAATATGTAATTTAGCAACTAAATGCCTGTATGCACCTGTCATTACCTCGCTTGGCTGCCCCCTCTCTACATGTATATAATATGTAATTTAGCAACTAAATGCCTGTATGCACCTGTCATTACCTCGCTTGGCTGCCCCCTCTCTACATGTATATAATATGTAATTTAGCAACTAAATGCCTGTATGCACCTGTCATTACCTCGCTTGGCTGCCCCCTCTCTACATGTATATAATATGTAATTTAGCAACTAAATGCCTGTATGCACCTGTCATTACCTCGCTTGGCTGCCCCCTCTCTACATGTATATAATATGTAATTTAGCAACTAAATGCCTGTATGCACCTGTCATTACCTCGCTTGGCTGCCCCCTCTCTACATGTATATAATATGTAATTTAGCAACTAAATGCCTGTATGCACCTGTCATTACCTCGCTTGGCTGCCCCCTCTCTACATGTATATAATATGTAATTTAGCAACTAAATGCCTGTATGCACCTGTCATTACCTCGCTTGGCTGCCCCCTCTCTACATGTATATAATATGTAATTTAGCAACTAAATGCCTGTATGCACCTGTCATTACCTCGCTTGGCTGCCCCCTCTCTACATGTATATATAATATGTAATTTAGCAACTAAATGCCTGTATGCACCTGTCATTACCTCGCTTGGCTGCCCCCTCTCTACATGTATATAATATGTAATTTAGCAACTAAATGCCTGTATGCACCTGTCATTACCTCGCTTGGCTGCCCCCTCTCTACATGTATATAATATGTAATTTAGCAACTAAATGCCTGTATGCACCTGTCATTACCTCGCTTTGCCCCCTCTCTACATGTATATAATATGTAATTTGCAACTAAATGCTGTATGTCCCCCTCGCTTGGCTGCCCCCTCTCTACATGTATATAATATGTAATTTAGCAACTAAATGCCTGTATGCACCTGTCATTACCTCGCTTGGCTGCCCCCTCTCTACATGTATATAATATGTAATTTAGCAACTAAATGCCTGTATGCACCTGTCATTACCTCGCTTGGCTGCCCCCTCTCTACATGTATATAATATGTAATTTAGCAACTAAATGCCTGTATGCACCTGTCATTACCTCGCTTGGCTGCCCCTCTCTACATGTATATAATATGTAATTTAGCAACTAAATGCCTGTATGCACCTGTCATTACCTCGCTTGGCTGCCCCCTCTCTACATGTATATAATATGTAATTTAGCAACTAAATGCCTGTATGCACCTGTCATTACCTCGCTTGGCTGCCCCCTCTCTACATGTATATAATATGTAATTTAGCAACTAAATGCCTGTATGCACCTGTCATTACCTCGCTTGGCTGCCCCCTCTCTACATGTATATAATATGTAATTTAGCAACTAAATGCCTGTATGCACCTGTCATTACCTCGCTTGGCTGCCCCCTCTCTACATGTATATAATATGTAATTTAGCAACTAAATGCCTGTATGCACCTGTCATTACCTCGCTTGGCTGCCCCCTCTCTACATGTATATAATATGTAATTTAGCAACTAAATGCCTGTATGCACCTGTCATTACCTCGCTTGGCTGCCCCTCTCTACATGTATATAATATGTAATTTAGCAACTAAATGCCTGTATGCACCTGTCATTACCTCGCTTGGCTGCCCCCTCTCTACATGTATATAATATGTAATTTAGCAACTAAATGCCTGTATGCACCTGTCATTACCTCGCTTGGCTGCCCCCTCTCTACATGTATATAATATGTAATTTAGCAACTAAATGCCTGTATGCACCTGTCATTAACTCGCTTGGCTGCCCCCTCTCTACATGTATATAATATGTAATTTAGCAACTAAATGCCTGTATGCACCTGTCATTACCTCGCTTGGCTGCCCCCTCTCTACATGTATATAATATGTAATTTAGCAACTAAATGCCTGTATGCACCTGTCATTACCTCGCTTGGCTGCCCCCTCTCTACATGTATATAATATGTAATTTAGCAACTAAATGCCTGTATGCACCTGTCATTACCTCGCTTGGCTGCCCCCTCTCTACATGTATATAATATGTAATTTAGCAACTAAATGCCTGTATGCACCTGTCATTACCTCGCTTGGCTGCCCCCTCTCTACATGTATATAATATGTAATTTAGCAACTAAATGCCTGTATGCACCTGTCATTACCTCGCTTGGCTGCCCCCTCTCTACATGTATATAATATGTAATTTAGCAACTAAATGCCTGTATGCACCTGTCATTACCTCGCTTGGCTGCCCCCTCTCTACATGTATATAATATGTAATTTAGCAACTAAATGCCTGTATGCACCTGTCATTACCTCGCTTGGCTGCCCCCTCTCTACATGTATATAATATGTAATTTAGCAACTAAATGCCTGTATGCACCTGTCATTACCTCGCTTGGCTGCCCCCTCTCTACATGTATATAATATGTAATTTAGCAACTAAATGCCTGTATGCACCTGTCATTAACTCGCTTGGCTGCCCCCTCTCTACATGTATATAATATGTAATTTAGCAACTAAATGCCTGTATGCACCTGTCATTACCTCGCTTGGCTGCCCCCTCTCTACATGTATATAATATGTAATTTAGCAACTAAATGCCTGTATGCACCTGTCATTACCTCGCTTGGCTGCCCCCCCTCTCTACATGTATATAATATGTAATTTAGCAACTAAATGCCTGTATGCACCTGTCATTACCTCGCTTGGCTGCCCCCTCTCTACATGTATATAATATGTAATTTAGCAACTAAATGCCTGTATGCACCTGTCATTACCTCGCTTGGCTGCCCCCTCTCTACATGTATATAATATGTAATTTAGCAACTAAATGCCTGTATGCACCTGTCATTACCTCGCTTGGCTGCCCCCTCTCTACATGTATATAATATGTAATTTAGCAACTAAATGCCTGTATGCACCTGTCATTACCTCGCTTGGCTGCCCCCTCTCTACATGTATATAATATGTAATTTAGCAACTAAATGCCTGTATGCACCTGTCATTAACTCGCTTGGCTGCCCCCTCTCTACATGTATATAATATGTAATTTAGCAACTAAATGCCTGTATGCACCTGTCATTAACCTCGCTTGGCTGCCCCCTCTCTACATGTATATAATATGTAATTTAGCAACTAAATGCCTGTATGCACCTGTCATTAACTCGCTTGGCTGCCCCCTCTCTACATGTATATAATATGTAATTTAGCAACTAAATGCCTGTATGCACCTGTCATTACCTCGCTTGGCTGCCCCCTCTCTACATGTATATAATATGTAATTTAGCAACTAAATGCCTGTATGCACCTGTCATTAACTCGCTTGGCTGCCCCCTCTCTACATGTATATAATATGTAATTTAGCAACTAAATGCCTGTATGCACCTGTCATTACCTCGCTTGGCTGCCCCCTCTCTACATGTATATAATATGTAATTTAGCAACTAAATGCCTGTATGCACCTGTCATTAACTCGCTTGGCTGCCCCCTCTCTACATGTATATAATATGTAATTTAGCAACTAAATGCCTGTATGCACCTGTCATTAACTCGCTTGGCTGCCCCCTCTCTACATGTATATAATATGTAATTTAGCAACTAAATGCCTGTATGCACCTGTCATTAACTCGCTTGGCTGCCCCCTCTCTACATGTATATAATATGTAATTTAGCAACTAAATGCCTGTATGCACCTGTCATTAACTCGCTTGGCTGCCCCCTCTCTACATGTATATAATATGTAATTTAGCAACTAAATGCCTGTATGCACCTGTCATTACCTCGCTTGGCTGCCCCCTCTCTACATGTATATAATATGTAATTTAGCAACTAAATGCCTGTATGCACCTGTCATTTAACTCGCTTGGCTGCCCCCTCTCTACATGTATATAATATGTAATTTAGCAACTAAATGCCTGTATGCACCTGTCATTAACTCGCTTGGCTGCCCCCTCTCTACATGTATATAATATGTAATTTAGCAACTAAATGCCTGTATGCACCTGTCATTAACTCGCTTGGCTGCCCCCTCTCTACATGTATATAATATGTAATTTAGCAACTAAATGCCTGTATGCACCTGTCATTAACTCGCTTGGCTGCCCCCTCTCTACATGTATATAATATGTAATTTAGCAACTAAATGCCTGTATGCACCTGTCATTACCTCGCTTGGCTGCCCCCTCTCTACATGTATATAATATGTAATTTAGCAACTAAATGCCTGTATGCACCTGTCATTACCTCGCTTGGCTGCCCCCTCTCTACATGTATATAATATGTAATTTAGCAACTAAATATGTATGCAACTAACTGCCTGTATCTACATGTGTAATATGTAACCTCGCTTGCCTGTATGCCCCTGTCTCTACATGCTGTATATACATATATAATATGTAATTTAGCAACTAAATGCCTGTATGCACCTGTCATTACCTCGCTTGGCTGCCCCCTCTCTACATGTATATAATATGTAATTTAGCAACTAAATGCCTGTATGCACCTGTCATTACCTCGCTTGGCTGCCCCCTCTCTACATGTATATAATATGTAATTTAGCAACTAAATGCCTGTATGCACCTGTCATTAACTCGCTTGGCTGCCCCCTCTCTACATGTATATAATATGTAATTTAGCAACTAAATGCCTGTATGCACCTGTCATTAACTCGCTTGGCTGCCCCCTCTCTACATGTATATAATATGTAATTTAGCAACTAAATGCCTGTATGCACCTGTCATTACCTCGCTTGGCTGCCCCCTCTCTACATGTATATAATATGTAATTTAGCAACTAAATGCCTGTATGCACCTGTCATTAACTCGCTTGGCTGCCCCCTCTCTACATGTATATAATATGTAATTTAGCAACTAAATGCCTGTATGCACCCGTCATTACCTCGCTTGGCTGCCCCCCCTCTCTACATGTATATAATATGTAATTTAGCAACTAAATGCCTGTATGCACCTGTCATTAACTCGCTTGGCTGCCCCCTCTCTACATGTATATAATATGTAATTTAGCAACTAAATGCCTGTATGCACCCGTCATTACCTCGCTTGGCTGCCCCCTCTCTACATGTATATAATATGTAATTTAGCAACTAAATGCCTGTATGCACCTGTCATTAACTCGCTTGGCTGCCCCCTCTCTACATGTATATAATATGTAATTTAGCAACTAAATGCCTGTATGCACCTGTCATTAACTCGCTTGGCTGCCCCCTCTCTACATGTATATAATATGTAATTTAGCAACTAAATGCCTGTATGCACCATCATTACCTCGCTTGGCTGCCCCCTCTCTACATGTATATAATATGTAATTTAGCAACTAAATGCCTGTATGCACCTGTCATTACCTCGCTTGGCTGCCCCCTCTCTACATGTATATAATATGTAATTTAGCAACTAAATGCCTGTATGCACCTGTCATTACCTCGCTTGGCTGCCCCCTCTCTACATGTATATAATATGTAATTTAGCAACTAAATGCCTGTATGCACCCATCATTACCTCGCTTGGCTGCCCCCTCTCTACATGTATATAATATGTAATTTAGCAACTAAATGCCTGTATGCACCCGTCATTAACTCGCTTGGCTGCCCCCTCTCTACATGTATATAATATGTAATTTAGCAACTAAATGCCTGTATGCACCCTGTCATTAACTCGCTTGGCTGCCCCCTCTCTACATGTATATAATATGTAATTTAGCAACTAAATGCCTGTATGCACCTGTCATTACCTCGCTTGGCTGCCCCCTCTCTACATGTATATAATATGTAATTTAGCAACTAAATGCCTGTATGCACCTGTCATTACCTCGCTTGGCTGCCCCCTCTCTACATGTATATAATATGTAATTTAGCAACTAAATGCCTGTATGCACCCGTCATTACCTCGCTTGGCTGCTGCCCCCTCTCTACATGTATATAATATGTAATTTAGCAACTAAATGCCTGTATGCACCTGTCATTACCTCGCTTGGCTGCCCCCTCTCTACATGTATATAATATGTAATTTAGCAACTAAATGCCTGTATGCACCCGTCATTACCTCGCTTGGCTGCCCCCTCTCTACATGTATATAATATGTAATTTAGCAACTAAATGCCTGTATGCACCCATCATTACCTCGCTTGGCTGCCCCCTCTCTACATGTATATAATATGTAATTTAGCAACTAAATGCCTGTATGCACCTGTCATTAACTCGCTTGGCTGCCCCCTCTCTACATGTATATAATATGTAATTTAGCAACTAAATGCCTGTATGCACCTGTCATTAACTCGCTTGGCTGCCCCCTCTCTACATGTATATAATATGTAATTTAGCAACTAAATGCCTGTATGCACCTGTCATTACCTCGCTTGGCTGCCCCCTCTCTACATGTATATAATATGTAATTTAGCAACTAAATGCCTGTATGCACCTGTCATTAACTCGCTTGGCTGCCCCCTCTCTACATGTATATAATATGTAATTTAGCAACTAAATGCCTGTATGCACCCGTCATTAACTCGCTTGGCTGCCCCCTCTCTACATGTATATAATATGTAATTTAGCAACTAAATGCCTGTATGCACCCGTCATTAACTCGCTTGGCTGCCCCCTCTCTACATGTATATAATATGTAATTTAGCAACTAAATGCCTGTATGCACCTGTCATTACCTCGCTTGGCTGCCCCCTCTCTACATGTATATAATATGTAATTTAGCAACTAAATGCCTGTATGCACCTGTCATTAACTCGCTTGGCTGCCCCCTCTCTACATGTATATAATATGTAATTTAGCAACTAAATGCCTGTATGCACCCGTCATTAACTCGCTTGGCTGCCCCCTCTCTACATGTATATAATATGTAATTTAGCAACTAAATGCCTGTATGCACCCGTCATTAACTCGCTTGGCTGCCCCCTCTCTACATGTATATAATATGTAATTTAGCTAAAACTAAATGCCTGTATGCACCCGTCATTAACTCGCTTGGCTGCCCCCTCTCTACATGTATATAATATGTAATTTAGCAACTAAATGCCTGTATGCACCCGTCATTAACTCGCTTGGCTGCCCCCTCTCTACATGTATATAATATGTAATTTAGCAACTAAATGCCTGTATGCACCTGTCATTACCTCGCTTGGCTGCCCCCTCTCTACATGTATATAATATGTAATTTAGCAACTAAATGCCTGTATGCACCCGTCATTAACTCGCTTGGCTGCCCCCTCTCTACATGTATATAATATGTAATTTAGCAACTAAATGCCTGTATGCACCTGTCATTACCTCGCTTGGCTGCCCCCTCTCTACATGTATATAATATGTAATTTAGCAACTAAATGCCTGTATGCACCTGTCATTAACTCGCTTGGCTGCCCCCTCTCTACATGTATATAATATGTAATTTAGCAACTAAATGCCTGTATGCACCCGTCATTAACTCGCTTGGCTGCCCCCTCTCTACATGTATATAATATGTAATTTAGCAACTAAATGCCTGTATGCACCCGTCATTAACTCGCTTGGCTGCCCCCTCTCTACATGTATATAATATGTAATTTAGCAACTAAATGCCTGTATGCACCCGTCATTAACTCGCTTGGCTGCCCCCTCTCTACATGTATATAATATGTAATTTAGCAACTAAATGCCTGTATGCACCCGTCATTAACTCGCTTGGCTGCCCCCTCTCTACATGTATATAATATGTAATTTAGCAACTAAATGCCTGTATGCACCTGTCATTACCTCGCTTGGCTGCCCCCTCTCTACATGTATATAATATGTAATTTAGCAACTAAATGCCTGTATGCACCCGTCATTAACTCGCTTGGCTGCCCCCTCTCTACATGTATATAATATGTAATTTAGCAACTAAATGCCTGTATGCACCTGTCATTACCTCGCTTGGCTGCCCCCTCTCTACATGTATATAATATGTAATTTAGCAACTAAATGCCTGTATGCACCTGTCATTACCTCGCTTGGCTGCCCCCCCCCTCTCTACATGTATATAATATGTAATTTAGCAACTAAATGCCTGTATGCACCTGTCATTACCTCGCTTGGCTGCCCCCTCTCTACATGTATATAATATGTAATTTAGCAACTAAATGCCTGTATGCACCCGTCATTAACTCGCTTGGCTGCCCCCTCTCTACATGTATATAATATGTAATTTAGCAACTAAATGCCTGTATGCACCCGTCATTAACTCGCTTGGCTGCCCCCTCTCTACATGTATATAATATGTAATTTAGCAACTAAATGCCTGTATGCACCCGTCATTACCTCGCTTGGCTGCCCCCTCTCTACATGTATATAATATGTAATTTAGCAACTAAATGCCTGTATGCACCCGTCATTAACTCGCTTGGCTGCCCCCTCTCTACATGTATATAATATGTAATTTAGCAACTAAATGCCTGTATGCACCCGTCATTAACTCGCTTGGCTGCCCCCTCTCTACATGTATATAATATGTAATTTAGCAACTAAATGCCTGTATGCACCCGTCATTACCTCGCTTGGCTGCCCCCTCTCTACATGTATATAATATGTAATTTAGCAACTAAATGCCTGTATGCACCCGTCATTAACTCGCTTGGCTGCCCCCTCTCTACATGTATATAATATGTAATTTAGCAACTAAATGCCTGTATGCACCCGTCATTACCTCGCTTGGCTGCCCCCTCTCTACATGTATATAATATGTAATTTAGCAACTAAATGCCTGTATGCACCCGTCATTACCTCGCTTGGCTGCTCCCTCTCTATATGTAATATCTACTAAATGCCTGTATGCACCCATCATTACCTCACTTGGCTGCCCCCTCTCTATATGTAATAGCAACTAAATGCCTGTATCATCTACTGAATACTTACCAGCCTTAAACAGTTCTGGCTGGAACCAGTCTTTATAATGCTGCTCTTCAACTTCTTGAAGGCACAGAATCTAAATAGTTTCAAATGTAAAGTTAGATAACTAGGTGTAAAATCATTGTACAACAATATACACCTCAGATCACACCCATGAACATGGACTCTTGTTGTAAAAAGGTAAAAGGTATTTATTTTACTTTGATAACGCAGGGAGTGGTTGCCCAATCTCCCAAGCCAGGCTCATGTGTGACCAGAAACTGTACCTATACATGTAGGTATATTGAATGGAATATTTATGGTACAGGAATTGACTGAAATTGAAGTGAACAGTGTAAGTGAATTTAATCAAAATCTATATTTTCCTCTTTGAATTCTAGATGAGATAGTGTTGTTGAACTCATGTACATGTACAGACCCCTTCCATTTATGTCACAGGTATGTCACAGGTATGCTGTTGGTATCCCTGTGGTAAAAGGGGAGGGGGAGTACTGGTGAGGGTAGCTTACATCAGCATCATAGTGCAGTATCTCTTTAAGCAAGTTCTTTTTCCTGTATTCCCACTCTAGCAACCATTTCTCACAGTCTTCATATAGCATTGGATGACAGCGAAGAAGAGAATCGGCCAGTACATTATATGAAATGATTTTAAATGCAATACTTCTTTGTCTATGCCGTGATCCATTTCGTCTGGTGAAATACCAGTTTCTCCCTACACGACAAGCACTTTGGAATTGAGGCTTGTCAGGAGGTTTGGCAATAGATGGTTCTCCTGTATTTATATCCTGAGTTTTTTGCCGTTTGGCTTCACTTTCATTTACACCTGATGCTGACGGCTTGTCACATGGTTCTGCATGCTCTAATTGAACGATTCTGGTTGTTTCTACAAATGAGAAAGTAGAAAAATAGGAAAAAATAAGGGAATATATGTAGCTACCATTGACAGTATCTTATTTACATGCAGTAGTAGCTCTACTGTAAGATCTATTATAAAGCACATCCCTCCACATCCCCTGCAAAACCCACACCACATATTGTCTTAAGGCTGTACATAACCCAAATTGCATGGGGGCCATTTTTTGTACAGTCTCACTCTCAGACTCTTATTATTTCATTGGTATTTTTTTCACTTTGCTAAATAGCTGCCCCCCTGCCCCTGTGCTGTGTTGTATGGCCCTGGTCGTTGTATTATTTTAGATGAATGTATTTTAAAGGTTTTAGCAGTAGTATGGGTGTAAAGTGTGTTTTAGTTATAAACTGTACCTTGTAGTTGTTCACTGCTACTTGAAGTCATGTCATGTGATTTCTCAACAGACATTGCAGAAAACCTAGTATTTATATCGGCTTTCCCTCTAGAATTACACCAAAAGGGATTTCGTATGCCTCTTCCCCTCATTTAGTGCACATTTTTCATGATTTCTGGGTAACTACTTCATGTAGGCACAATCACGTAATGGTCCCATGCCATATATGTAAGCACCATATACCCCATTAGGCCTTACCTGCGAAACCTATCCTCAGCTGTCCTTACCTGTGATTAGCTGTCCTTACCTGTGATTAGCTGTCCTTAGCTGTCCTTAGCTGTCCTTAGCTGTCCTTTGCTGTCCTTAGCTGTCCTTAGCTGTCCTTAGCTGTCCTTAGCTGTCCTTAGCTGTCCTTAGCTGTCCTTAGCTGTCCTTAGCTGTCCTTAGCTGTCCTTAGCTGTCCTTACCTGTGATTAGCTGTCCTTACCTGTGATTAGCTGTCCTTAGCTGTCCTTAGCTGTCCTTAGCTGTCCTTAGCTGTCCTTAGCTGTCCTTAGCTGTCCTTAGCTGTCCTTAGCTGTCCTTAGCTGTCCTTAGCTGTCCTTAGCTGTCCTTAGCTGTCCTTAGCTGTCCTTAGCTGTCCTTAGCTGTCCTTAGCTGTCCTTAGCTGTCCTTAGCTGTCCTTAGCTGTCCTTAGCTGTCCTTAGCTGTCCTTAGCTGTCCTTAGCTGTCCTTAGCTGTCCTTAGCTGTCCTTAGCTGTCCTTAGCTGTCCTTAGCTGTCCTTAGCTGTCCTTAGCTGTCCTTAGCTGTCCTTAGCTGTCCTTAGCTGTCCTTAGCTGTCCTTAGCTGTGATTAGCTGTCCTTAGCTGTGATTAGCTGTCCTTAGCTGTGATTAGCTGTCCTTAGCTGTCCTTAGCTGTCCTTAGCTGTCCTTAGCTGTCCTTAGCTGTCCTTAGCTGTCCTTTGCTGTCCTTAGCTGTCCTCAGCTGTCCTTACCTGTGATTAGCTGTCCTTACCTGTGATTAGCTGTCCTTAGCTGTCCTTAGCTGTCCTTCCTTAGCTGTCCTTAGCTGTCCTTAGCTGTCCTTAGCTGTCCTTAGCTGTCCTTAGCTGTCCTTAGCTGTCCTTAGCTGTCCTTAGCTGTGTCCTTAGCTGTCCTTAGCTGTCCTTAGCTGTCCTTAGCTGTCCTTAGCTGTCCTTAGCTGTCCTTAGCTGTCCTTAGCTGTCCTTAGCTGTCCTTAGCTGTGATTAGCTGTCCTTAGCTGTGATTAGCTGTCCTTAGCTGTCCTTAGCTGTCCTTAGCTGTCCTTAGCTGTCCTTAGCTGTCCTTAGCTGTCCTTAGCTGTCCTTAGCTGTCCTTAGCTGTCCTTCCTTAGCTGTCCTTAGCTGTCCTTAGCTGTCCTTAGCTAGCTGTCCTTAGCTGTCCTTAGCTGTCCTTAGCTGTCCTTAGCTGTCCTTAGCTGTCCTTAGCTGTCCTTAGCTGTCCTTAGCTGTCCTTAGCTGTCCTTAGCTGTCCTTAGCTGTCCTTAGCTGTCCTTAGCTGTCCTTAGCTGTCCTTAGCTGTCCTTAGCTGTCCTTAGCTGTCCTTAGCTGTCCTTACCTGTGATTAGCTGTCCTTACCTGTGATTAGCTGTCCTTAGCTGTCCTTAGCTGTCCTTAGCTGTCCTTAGCTGTCCTTAGCTGTCCTTAGCTGTCCTTAGCTGTCCTTAGCTGTCCTTAGCTGTGATTAGCTGTGATTAGCTGTCCTTAGCTGTCCTTAGCTGTCCTTAGCTGTCCTTAGCTGTCCTTAGCTGTCCTTAGCTGTCCTTAGCTGTCCTTAGCTGTCCTTAGCTGTCCTTAGCTGTCCTTAGCTGTCCTTAGCTGTCCTTAGCTGTCCTTAGCTGTCCTTAGCTGTCCTTAGCTGTCCTTAGCTGTCCTTAGCTGTCCTTAGCTGTCCTTAGCTGTCCTTAGCTGTCCTTAGCTGTCCTTAGCTGTCCTTAGCTAGCTGTCCTTAGCTGTCCTTAGCTGTCCTTAGCTGTCCTTAGCTGTCCTTAGCTGTCCTTAGCTGTCCTTAGCTGTCCTTAGCTGTCCTTAGCTGTCCTTAGCTGTCCTTAGCTGTCCTTAGCTGTCCTTAGCTGTCCTTAGCTGTCCTTAGCTGTCCTTAGCTGTCCTTAGCTGTCCTTAGCTGTCCTTAGCTGTCCTTAGCTGTCCTTAGCTGTCCTTAGCTGTCCTTAGCTGTCCTTAGCTGTCCTTAGCTGTCCTTAGCTGTCCTTAGCTGTCCTTAGCTGTCCTTAGCTGTCCTTAGCTGTCCTTAGCTGTCCTTAGCTGTCCTTAGCTGTCCTTAGCTGTCCTTAGCTGTCCTTAGCTGTCCTTAGCTGTCCTTAGCTGTCCTTAGCTGTCCTTAGCTGTCCTTAGCTGTCCTTAGCTGTCCTTAGCTGTCCTTAGCTGTCCTTAGCTGTCCTTAGCTGTCCTTAGCTGTCCTTAGCTGTCCTTAGCTGTCCTTAGCTGTGATTAGCTTAGCTGTCCTTAGCTGTCCTTAGCTGTCCTTAGCTGTCCTTAGCTGTCCTTAGCTGTCCTTAGCTGTCCTTAGCTGTCCTTAGCTGTCCTTAGCTGTCCTTAGCTGTCCTTAGCTGTCCTTAGCTGTCCTTAGCTGTCCTTAGCTGTCTTAGCTGTCCTTAGCTGTCCTTAGCTGTCCTTAGCTGTCCTTAGCTGTCCTTAGCTGTCCTTACCTGTCCTTAGCTGTCCTTAGCTGTCCTTAGCTGTCCTTAGCTGTCCTTAGCTGTCCTTAGCTGTCCTTAGATGTCCTCAACTGTCTTTACCTGTGATTAGCTGTCCTCAGCTGTCTTTACCTGTGATTAACTGTCCTTGGATGTACTTTGGTGTCCTTATAGACGCATTACTACAAGCCTTGTACATGATGTAAGTAGCTGGCGCAAAGTGAACAAAGGCTGCGCGTGTGGATTAAAGCGTGCAAACTGACAATTGATTGCGTTGATATTTAAAATAGACAGTCTATCGCTGGTGTTAATCATAGTTCTAAGTTTTACCATCGTCATCATTGCAATCATCTAGGGTACAGGGGTGTTTTTAAGGTATTTTCTAGCTTAATTGTGGAACATTAACGCGCGCAACTGGCTACTTATCTTTCAGAATTGCGTTGGTTTCAGATCGATCTTACTCTTGTTGATACAGACAGAGTTCATGAACTAAGACGCATTACCACGAGCCTTGTACATGTTGTAAGTAACTGACGCAAAGTTAACAAAGGCTGCACGTGTGGGTGGATTAAAGTGCGCAAACTGACAATTGATTACCTTAATTGATAATAAAAAGAGTGATAATTGTGCCTTATACACTTGCGATTATACACAGATATCTCGATTGATCATACGATATCTGCATAGAATCAAATCCAGAAGATCAAATGGGGAGTCTGAAATGGGTATAAAGACTTTAGACTCTTTTTTACTTAAACAGGTCTCATATATCAATGGTTTTAAGACCACAGTATGAGTTATTAAACGCAATTGTATTGACAGTAGACTTCGGGTAATAGTCAATAGACTGTTGTTTGTAGTGGATTGCGGCAAACAGCGATCACTACTATATGATGAAGGTGATTTAGGTCCGACCCTACCCAAATCTTATACCTTATATGTTATATCGTGTTTTAGGATTAGGTTTTCAGCGTATCGTCTGTTGTAGCGTGCTACAAATGCCACGCTTCCACGTGTTTTCATATTCATCTTGTATTATATCTTGGAGCCTTTTCGTGTCGACAAGTATCTCCTAGAGAGGTGCTTATGCTATGCTTGCTATACCACAGAAGTTATTAGTGCTAACGACTGCAACAGAGGCGGAGAATGCATTGCTACAATGTACGCCATGTATGCTTCAAGCCCAACAGACGCTACAAGCGCTACAGACACTACAAGTGAAATAGACGCTACAAGCACTACACACGCTACACACGCTACAAGCACTACAGACACTACAAGTGCTACAAGCACTACAAGCACTACACACGCTACAAGCACTACAGACACTACAAGTGCTACAAGCACTACACGCTACAAGCACTACAAGCACTACAAGTGCTACAAGCACTACAACACTACAACGCTACAAGCACTACACACGCTACAAGTACTACAGACACTACAAGTGCTACAATCACTACAAGCACTACACACGCTACAAGCACTACAGACACTACAAGCCTAACATACGCTACAAGCACTACACACGCTACAAGTGCTACAGACACCACAAGTGCTACAAGCACTACAAGCACTACAACTCAAGTATGTTAAGGCCTGGTTCAAGCCCAAAAACGAGAAAAAAATGTAAAAAATCATAAAGTCACTTCCTTTTTACCAAACTTTACGAAACTTAGCACAGCCATAGAGTTCGACATCCTTAATTGATTGAAGTCACAAAAAATACAAAAAAAAACTGAACACGTGATTAACCACGTGACAACAGTCTTTGAAATTTTATTTTAAAATGCGGTCGCGGTTGTAAGAACAGTGTAAAAACAAACAATTGCATATGTTGTCAATGTTAGTTCTCTACACAACTGCGTTTGGAAAACTTGTCTCTGATTTCTCTTAAGAGAGATATTTACGAAAATAGGTCACGTGACCATTTAGCCAGAATACGTTTTCTCAATTTTCTCGATAACTAAAACTATAGGACAGGTTTTCCAAACGCTATCTTTTTTCAATAGTTGTCCTTAATGTTGTTGCATAAAACCTATTTCAGCATAACTTAAACTCGCGACCGCATATTTAAAAAACGAAATTTCACATGCCTAGGTCACGTGACCACTTGACGTCAGTATTTTTAGGACTAAATCATTAAACATCTTGAATATAATCTTATGCCTAAATATCAATGCCATAGAAATGAATCGTGTGGAATACTAAAAATAAACGTGATTTTGAGTGATGGCTTCATGAACCAGGCCTTAACATACTTGAGAAGTGCTACAAGCACTACAAGCACTACACACGCTACAAGCACTACACACGCTACACACGCTACAAGCGTGTGCAACACAGGCGGAGAATGCATTGCTACAATGTACGCCATGTATGCTTCTAGCCCAACAGACGCTATACACATGCTACAAGCACTACAGAAGCTACGAGCGCTACACACGCGACGAGCACTACACACGCTACAGGTGCTACACACACTATCTTCTGTGCGTGCATTGTTTCTTACGTTATTCGATGGGTTTCTTGTGTGCGTGCCTTGTTTCTTACGTTATTTGATGGGTTTCTTGTGTGCGCGACTTGTTTCTTGCGTTATTTGATGGATTTCTGTGTGTGCGCGCCTTGTTTCTTACGTTATTCGATGGGTTTCTTGTGTGCGCGCCTTGTTTTTCTAACGTTATTTGATGGGTTTCCTGACTGTAGCGTCTGTAGCGCTTATAGGGGTTGTAGCGTCTGTAGCGTCTGCAGCGTTTTTATAGCGGTTGTAGCGCTTGTAGCGTGTGTAGTGCTTGTAGTGTCTGTAGAGCTTGTAGCGTATGTAGTGCTTGTAGTGTGTGTAGTGCTTGTAGTGTGTGTAGTGCTTGTAGCGTCTGTTGGGCTTGTAGCACTTGTAGTGTCTGTAGTGCTTGTAGCGTGTGTAGTGCTTGTAGTGCTTGTAGCACTTGTAGTGTCTGTAGTGCTTGTAGCGTGTGTAGTGCTTGTAGTGCTTGTAGCACTTGTAGTGTCTGTAGTGCTTGTAGCGTGTGTAGCGTGTGTAGTGCTTGTAGCGTCTATTTCACTTGTAGTGTCTGTAGCGCTTGTAGCGTCTGTTGGGCTTGAAGCATACATGGCGTACATTGTAGCAATGCATTCTCCGCCTCTGTTGCAGTCGTTAGCACTAATAACTTCTGTGGTATAGCAAGCATAGCATAAGCACCTCTCTAGGAGATACTTCAGTGTCGACACGAAAAGGCTCCAAGATATAATACAAGATGAATATGAAAACACATGGAAGCGGGCCTGCAGCATTTGTAGCACGCTACAACAGACGCTACGCTGAAAATCTAATCCTAAAACACGATATAACATATAAGGTATAAGATTTGGGTAGGGTCGGACCTAAATCACCTTCATCATATAGTAGTGATCGCTGTTTGCCGCAATCCGCTACAAACAACAGTCTATTGACTATTACCCGAAGTCTACTGTCAATACAATTGCGTTTAATAACTCATACTGTGGTCTTAAAACCATTGATATATGAGACCTGTTTAAGTAAAAAAAGAGTCTAAAGTCTTTATACCCATTTCAGATCCCCCATTTGATCTTCTGGTTTTGATTCTATGCAGATATCGTATGATCAATCGAGATATCTGTGTATAATCGCAAGTGTGTAAGGCACAATTATCACTCTTTTTATTATCAATTAAGGTAATCAATTGTCAGTTTGCGCACTTTAATCCACCCACACGTGCGGCCTTTGCTAACTTTGCACCAGTTACTTACAACATGTACAAGGCTCGTGGTAATGCGTCTTAGTTCATGAACTCTGTCTGTATCAACAAGAGTAAGATCGATCTGTAACCAACGCAATTCTGAAAGATAAGTAGCCAGTTGCGCGCGTTAATGTTTCACAATTAAGCTAGAAAATGCCTTAAAAACACCCCTGTACCCTAGATGATTGCGATGATGACGATGGTAAAACTTAGAACTATGATTAACACCAGTGTTAGACTGTCTATTTTAAATATCAACGCAATCAATTGTCAGTTTGCACGCTTTAATCCACACGTGCAGCCTTTGTTCACTTTGCGCCAGTTACTTACATCATGTACAAGGCTTGTAGTAATGCGTCTATAAGGACACCAAAGTACCCCAGCTAACCCCAGCTAAGGCCAGCTAAGGCCAGCTAAGGCCAGCTAAGGCCAGCTAAGGCCAGCTAAGGCCAGCTAAGGCCAGCTAAGGCCAGCTAAGGCCAGCTAAGGCCAGCTAAGGCCAGCTAAGGCCAGCTAAGGCCAGCTAAGGACAGCTAAGGACAGCTAAGGACAGCTAAGGACAGCTAAGGACAGCTAAGGACAGCTAAGGACAGCTAAGGACAGCTAAGGACAGCTAAGGACAGCTAAGGACAGCTAAGGACAGCTAAGGACAGCTAAGGACAGCTAAGGACAGCTAAGGACACTAAGACAGCTAAGGACAGCTAAGGACACAGCAGCTAAGGACAGCTAAGGACAGCTAAGGACAGCTAAGGACAGCTAAGGACAGCTAAGGACAGCTAAGGACAGCTAAGGACAGCTAAGGACAGCTAAGGACAGCTAAGGACAGCTAAGGACAGCTAAGGACAGCTAAGGACAGCTAAGGACAGCTAAGGACAGCTAAGGACAGCTAAGGACAGCTAAGGACAGCTAAGGACAGCTAAGGACAGCTAAGGACAGCTAAGGACAGCTAAGGACAGCTAAGGACAGCTAAGGACAGCTAAGGACAGCTAAGGACAGCTAAGGACAGCTAAGGACAGCTAAGGACAGCTAAGGACAGCTAAGGACAGGACAGACAGCTAAGGACAGCTAAGGACAGCTAAGGACAGCTAAGGACAGCTAAGGACAGCTAAGGACAGCTAAGGACAGCTAAGGACAGCTAAGGACAGCTAAGACACAGCTAAGGACAGCTAAGGACAGCTAATCACAGCTAAGGACAGCTAATCACAGCTAAGGACAGCTAATCACAGCTAATCACAGCTAAGGACAGCTAATCACAGCTAAGGACAGCTAAGGACAGCTAAGGACAGCTAAGGACAGGCTAAGGACAGCTAAGGACAGCTAAGGACAGCTAAGGACAGCTAAGGACAGCTAATCACAGCTAAGGACAGCTAAGGACAGCTAATCACAGCTAAGGACAGCTAAGGACAGCTAAGGACAGCTAAGGACAGCTAAGGACAGCTAAGGACAGCTAAGGACAGCTAAGGACAGCTAAGGACAGCTAAGGACAGCTAAGGACAGCTAAGGACAGCTAAGGACAGCTAAGGACAGCTAAGGACAGCTAAGGACAGCTAAGGACAGCTAAGGACAGCTAAGGACAGCTAAGGACAGCTAATCACAGCTAAGGACAGCTAAGGACAGCTAATCACAGCTAAGGACAGCTAAGGACAGCTAAGGACAGCTAAGGACAGCTAAGGACAGCTAAGGACAGCTAAGGACAGCTAAGGACAGCTAAGGACAGCTAAGGACAGCTAGGACAGCTAAGGACAGCTAAGGACAGCTAAGGACAGCTAAGGACAGCTAAGGACAGCTAAGGACAGCTAAGGACAGCTAAGGACAGCTAAGGACAGCTAAGGACAGCTAATCACAGATAAGGACAGCTAAGGACAGCTAAGGACAGCTAATCACAGGTAAGGACAGCTAATCACAGCTAATCATCACAGCTAAGGACAGTTAAGGACATCTATTCACAGGTAAGGACAGCTAATCACAGCTAAGGACAGCTAAGGACAGCTAAGGACAGCTAAGGACAGCTAAGGACAGCTAAGGACAGCTAAGGACAGCTAAGGACAGCTAAGGACAGCTAAGGACAGCTAAGGACAGCTAATCACAGCTAAGGACAGCTAATCACAGGTAAGGACAGCTAATCACAGCTAATCACAGCTAAGGACAGCTAATCACAGGAAAGGACAGCTAATCACAGGTAAGGACAGCTAAGGACAGGTAAGGACAGCTAAGGACAGCTAATCACAGATAAGGACAGCTAAGGACAGCTAATCACAGGTAAGGACAGCTAATCACAGCTAATCATCACAGCTAAGGACAGTTAAGGACATCTATTCACAGGTAAGGACAGCTAATCACAGCTAAGGACAGCTAAGGACAGACAGACAGCTAAGGACAGCTAAGGACAGCTAAGGACAGCTAAGGACAGCTAAGGACAGCTAAGGACAGCTAAGGACAGCTAAGGACAGCTAAGGACAGCTAAGTACAGCTAAGGACAGCTAAGGACAGCTAAGGACAGCTAAGGACAGCTAAGGACAACTAATCACAGCTAATCACAGCTAAGGACAGCTAAGGACAGCTAAGGACAGCTAAGGACAGCTAAGGACAGCTAAGGACAGCTAAGGACAGCTAAGGACAGCTAAGGACAGCTAAGGACAGCTAAGGACAGCTAAGGACAGCTAAGGACAGCTAAGGACAGCTAAGGACAGCTAAGGACAGCTAAGGACAGCTAGGACAGCTAAGGACAGCTAAGGACAGCTAAGTACAGCTAAGGACAGCTAAGGACAGCTAAGGACAGCTAAGGACAGCTAAGGACAACTAATCACAGCTAATCACAGGTAAGGACAGCTAAGGACAGCTAATCACAGGTAAGGACAGCTAAGGACAGGTAAGGACAGCTAAGGACGGCTAATCACAGGTAAGGATAGCTAAGGACAGCTAAGGACAGCTAATCACAGGTAAGGACAGCTAATCACAGGTGAGGACAGCTAATCACAGGTAAGGACAGCTAAGGACAGGTGAGGCCATATGGGGCTTACATGTATTATTAGTAAGGGGTACTGTATTACATATATGGGACCATTACGTGATTGTGCCTACATGAAGTAGTTACCGATTTCTGCAACACTTTCAACTTTTCGTCCTTATTACGATGGGGCGAAACCGCTGTCCAAAAACACACAGGTAGCCCACATTTAACATTTCATCGAAATGCAGTTGATTCTCTGTATTAATGAAAATTCACCACTATACAATGTACAAATATTAAAAACTAAATTCAACACAACAAGTTTCAAGAAACAAAAACTAATGCGGACAAAATTCATTGAGATTGTTTTTATTTCGCTGCATGTACTGCAGGCTCAGTAGGGTGGTTACCAGACCTCTACCGGGTTGGCGCGCATTTACATACATACATTTCTTGACACATTTGTGCTTCTTGTGTCGCTTCTTGTAGTATTTGTACAAACTGTTGTTCAAGATGTTCCACAATAGCTCACAGAGAAAGTACTGGATGTTCAGTAGTGAAGATGAAGTTGAAAGTCTTCGCAAAGAGGTGAATTCAGAGTACATAGAGCGTTTTAGGGAAACGAGCAAGGAAGATGTGACATGGCTGACTGTAGATGAAGAAAGGCAGTTAGTAAAGTATTACCAGCTTGTCTTGATGGATGTGTCAACGAAATTCCAGCCTCCAATGCCAAGTATAGCTGTAGCAACAGCAGTAGCTTACATGAAGCGATTCTACATTAAAACATCTGTAATGGAACATCCACCAAGAGAGATGTATCTAGTGTTTCTGTACATGGCTTGCAAAGTTGAAGAATACAACATATCAGCAGAAACATTTGTTTGTATTTTACCAGCTGATCGAAGGGAAAAAGCCTTGGATTTTATTCTCTCGCATGAATTATTACTTATGCAACAGCTAGACTTCCACATGACAGTACACAACCCTTACAGACCAATGGAAGGCTTTATCATAGACATGAAAACAAGACTGTCGGTAAACCCAGACGCGTGGAGGTCAAAAGCAGATCACTTTCTCTCCATGTCATTACATACTGGTGTATGCTTCTATTATCCGCCATCACAGCTAGCACTTGCTGCATTGAATTATGGGTGTGAAAATGACGAGGTAAAAAAGTACATAGAGGAAGTACTTGGGGGCGGAGAGAAGAACAGACAATTAATTGAACAAATTAGAAGCATAACTACCATAGTAACCATAGTAACCACTCATCAGCAAAATGTAACAAAGGATCAAGTGAAGGTCATGGAACAAAAGCTTAGAGGATGTCGCAGACCTGAGAATAACCCAGATGGTAAAGTTGGCAAGAGGAGGAAAACTGACAAGAAAACAGAAGATTCTGTGATCCCTGAGAAGAGACTTCATACAGAAATGGATATCAACTGATGGCAGCTCAAAGCATGATTAATCTATACTGAACATGTTTCAAGAGATACATCTATTTATTCATCATGAACAAAACCATTATTTAAAGTCAATGACAGAATTCAGCTACCTTGGTGGATTCATGTGTTTTACAGTATACTAGTACTGGCCATGAGTGTTGGATTAATACATGGGATTCATCAATGTTAAAAGGGTTGGTATCTTTATCCTGATTTGAAGACTTCCTAGTTGGAGTGCAGGGAATTGGGGCATGAGGGAGGGGGAAAGAAGGGATTGGAACAGCTTTCACTTCCTTGAATCCTTTTGACACAATCCCCTGCCTCTAATCCCCTGCCTCCAATCCCCTGCCTCTAATCCCCTGCCTCCAATCCCCTGCCTCTAATCCCCTGCCTCTAATCCCCTGCCTCCAATCCCCTGCCTCCAATCCCCTGCCTCTAATCCCCTGCCTCTAATCCCGCCTCCAATCCCCTGCCTCTAATCCCCTGCCTCCAATCCCCTGCCTCTAATCCCCTGCCTCTAATCCCCTGCCTCCAATCCCCTGCCTCTAATCCCGCCTCCAATCCCCTGCCTCTAATCCCCTGCCTCTAATCCCGCCTCCAATCCCCTGCCTCTAATCCCCTGCCTCCAATCCCCTGCCTCTAATCCCCTGCCTCCAATCCCCTGCCTCTAATCCCCTGCCTCCAATCCCCTGCCTCTAATCCCCTGCCTCCAATCCCCCGTCCCTTGCCTCCTACATGTAACTAGGAATGCCTACAATGTATATTATGATACAATATGTACTGGTACGATAGAGCACAGGAGGTGACAGCACATGTTCTGCACATAGGCAAGGGAAACCAACTTTATTAACAACTATTCTGTATGTATAAATGTGATGTGCATTGTGTCCAACAACATGTCTAACTATGAACTATGTGTTCACAGAATCTAAAAGTACTGGTATTCAGTTGGTTGTTTCTTTGCAATGTAAAAGTAATAGTAAAACTTTATTCTAGTCATGACATAGTTGTATGTAGTGTGTATGTCTGTCTGAGTAAAATAACAAAGAGTAGCCGTTAAGACGATTGCTAGTAAAACAGTGATAATAAAATATAATGCCAGGGCCCAAGAAGCTGTCAAAGTTATCTGCATTGTATCTTGTGTAGTTTGGACATCTATAGAAAACAAGTTGGAATATATTAACATCATCTTGGTAACCATGACAACCATTGTGACCATGACAACCATTGTGATGCTTGTAATAATAGAAAGTGATGATGATATTGACTAGTCTCCTATGTAGCCGTTAGTAGTGTCGTCATGCAATACTCCCTATAATGGCTGCATAGGAAACTAGATATTGACATGATGGTGACCATGCATATTGCTTATTGCGGCAACAAGGGTTCAGCTTACCTGGATTACTTTGTGGTTGGTTCTCACCATCACCAGGTGTCTTCACGGCCACATTGACAGGCTGATCATTAGTCTGTTTTGATACTTCCTCAGTTTTATCTTCCTCGTGTTCTTTCTCTTGTGTATGATTTTGTGATTGCTTTGCTTGGCTTTCTTTTTCTTGTGCAGCAGAGAATTTATCCAATGCAGCTTTAAAAGATTAATACAATTATTATCCCTAAACAGTCTTCTTATTACTGCAGTTTCAGCAATGCAAATGAGGTGACGCTTACTTTCTCAGATGAGAAACTGTTGACACTCACAAAATACTAGATTCAAAGTTAGAATGTAGTGTAGTGTATGAGTTTTACCTTTGTACTGCTGTTTGCCCATTTCAGCATAAATCACAGTAAATAAATCAAGTGTCTGTAAAGTGATGGGATGTTGTTCTCCAAAGCAAGACTGTTGAAGTTTTACTGCCTGACACAATAAGATAGCAATTAGACTGACTAGGTAGAGACATGCTAACATTGGTTCACTTTACCTTTGCACAATAGTCTAGCGCCAGCTGTGGACTAGAAAAACAAGAATATTGAAGGTTAAGATACAAGTACAGTTATCCCAATACAGAAGACACTACGTTGTACATGTACACATGCTTTGGGACTTACTTTTGTTGCTTTAGACACATATGAGCGAGTTTCTCATATTCTTCAGCCTTTTGTGCTTGTTCAGAAGTAGCTGTTGGAGTCTGCTGGAATAGATTCCAAAAAAGAATTACTTGAAAAGTTTCAATTTGATGAATGACTGATTTCAGGGTTCCCACTCATCTGGAAAAATAAAATTATCTGACTTTTCCCTGACCCAAAACCATTTTTCACTGACCATACTGTACACTTGTTTTACTATGATATCCTGCAGTGCGACTTACTATAGTCTTTTTAATGCAATATCATGTATGTATCTATGAAGAAATACATTTACATGGACCATATATAGGTCAATGACAACTTTTAAACTTTTTTTGAGTTTTCGTCATGATTGATCACGATCCATATAAAAGTTACCCATTATGCTACATAATTATCACCGATTTCAAAATGGTTTTGTGAAGGCTGACAGAAATTCCCTGACTTTTCACTGACCTTTGGGTAAATTACAAAATTCCCTGACCAAAATCAAAATTCGCTGACAATTCCCTGACCTTGAAAAAAAAATCAGAATTCCCTGACTTTTCAAGGTCAGTGGGAACCCTGGATTTATATTTGCATAATGCAAAGTAGAAAATAGACAATTATATAAGTCACTATGTTCGTTCCTGTGCTGATGCAAACATGGAATCAGTCTAAGTTAAAAAAGCTTTACTTGTGAACTTGTGTTGTCCATGCCATTATCAACTGACTTTCCATCAATGCCACCTGCAGACATGCCATCTGTAAAGATAAAACACATTGCAATGTTGTACTATAGACTGCAAATTTGACTGCTCCAATGGAGAACCGGTACAATCCTTATGCAAAGTACCATGGGTATTGCGATCAATGTTGCAGCCAGGACATCATCTTGTACAGGGCAGAGTGATAAAATAGTGATAAATCAAACAACTATAGTGTCCTAAAACCATGACACACCTCTAAGTAGGCGGACTGGCTGTCAATCCAATCTCACATGGGCCAATTGATCCCTTTAAGCTGACAAGCAGTCACGCATAAAGGGGGAAATTAACTCCATGGTGTATATAACTACTCACCGTCAGGGTCATCTCTGTTGACAGTGATCAATGCTGTTTCATAATAAAGTTTTTCTGCTTGAGCAAACTGAATGGCTGTTTCATCTGAGATCAGTACATTAAAGAACAAAACATGCAGGTTCTTCCTGTCAGGGACTCAGAGTTCAAGATTTCTACATCGTAGGAAGGACAAGCTGAACTCATACACCATGTCTTTCTATATTTTACCAGAACAATGTACTTAATAATTATATTATTGGTTCAGGTCTGCTTTATTGATTCCGTTAGCATTAATTTCCAATGTTGGGAACAAAAATATCAAACTTCTAAATTTGCTTCAGGAGAATTAAAATATTTTGTCACCCTGATCCTGCTGCAAGGAGTCTATCTATACATGCTTTAAGGTATCGAAGGATACAGTCCTCTTGTTCACTGTAAATGGCTGCTATCTGCAAACAAAAAGCAATGCAATTATGTTAAGCCTTCAATAAATTAATGGTCATATTAGCTAGGAGAGTTTAGGGGAGTTGGTTCAGAAAACTTTCAGTTACTTCGACTACCCTGCACTAAACCTACACATCTTTTTTTTCCCCTTCTCTTTAACCACTATAATACATTGTAAATAAGTAAGTTTAAAGTGCAAATAAAGAAGATTCTTATTAAAAGTGAACCTCACTCATTGTGTATTGGTGTAAATTTGTTGTGGTAGACTTACATGGTGCAGACACTCAGGTAAAACAGAAAAGTGATCTCTTTCTTTTAGTCCTTGTAAACAGAACAATAAACAATGCAGTGCATGTCTGGAGTTGCCTTTTCTCTGCAAAAAAAAGTTATATAACAGAATAATGAAATTAGGCTATAGACAAGTCCAAGAGGTCAATAACATGCATGACTAGTTTGCATGTAGCCAGAGGGAGACAGTATGCATGTAGCCAGAGGGAGACAGTATGCATGTAGCCAGAGGGAGACAGCATGCATGTAGCCACAGGGAGGAGACAGTATGCATATAGCCAGAGGGAGACACTCACATATAAAGCCAGAGGGAGACAGTATGATGTACAGAGGGAACAGTATGCATGTAGCCAGAAAATTCACCTCAATGATACCCTGTGACCCCTCCCCTCCAGAGGGAGACAGTATGCCCCCCCCCAGAGGGAGACAGTATGCATGTAGCTGTCTGCTACACAGCATGCATGTAGCAGGGGGAGAGACATGCATGCATGTAGCCAGAGGGTGATACTTTACATAGCCCTTAAGTCAATTGAGTACATGTTCGAGCAAACATAGAAAAAACATAAAATTGATACATTAATAAATAAATTGTCTCAACTAAATTCACCTCAATTATACCCTATGACCCCTTGTGTCTATTGTGCTGTCTGTCTACACTATATACCCTGAAAGGGGAAAGTTGTATGTTTTGGAGCTTGTGATTCTTTACATACCTTAAGTCTTGAGTACATGTTCGAGGAAATAATAAAATGGTGTTAATAATAATAAGTTTAATATAAATAATAATAATATTATTATAATATCATTGTGTGATTTGTGTTGTCTGTCTTGTCTGAATTCCCTGAAAGGTGAAAACTAAATGAGTGTATAAACAAGGTTACCTAAAATGTAGCTTAATTCAAGACAAATAATATATAATATAAGCTTAACTTAGATAACAATTAATTAAGTTACCTAACTGCTTTCTCAAAGAGTACTAGGCGGTCTTGATCAGTGAGTTGTTTTGAAAGAAGACTTTCTAGTTCTGCTTCACTGTGATCATCACCAGCCTTTTCTTCCTCGTCTTTAGCAGGATCTACATCCATTTCTAGTGGCTCTAAGCGTGGTTTGTCTTCGCTAACACAAGAACTTTCAACTTTTGACGTTTCAGTCACACTGAGTTTTTCATCCTCCATAGTGACTCAAGTTTGATAAATGATTGTTTTGTCAGTACAAAAACTTTGGATTGCTATAAAAGTCTTCAGAAGACTTGAGTATAGCGTTGGTATAACAAAATGTAGGAGCTTTTCTTCCCATTTCAGCCGAACAACCCGTTCAAATCCCTAAATGTACATTGCTATGGACGCCAAGGAATTTGTATTATTGTTGGCCATGGACGAGAGGGACTAGTACCAACAAGAACCACAATGCTTTGCAGGCTTGTGGTAGTGAAATCCGCGCAGTCAAAATGGAAGAAGAACCTTTGATCGAGCTGACTGGAATACAAGTACAAGACACTGATCGTAAAACACTATCACACGATAATAGTTCATTCTTATGCCTATTCTCTGAGAGTGACATCCAGACTACATTTGGCAATGTTCACGTGTCGGTACAAGGTAAAGAAGGCAAGCCAGCCATCATCACATTACACGATGTTGGACAGAACCACACTTCAGCATTCTTGAGCTTCTTTAACTTTGTGGAAGTGCAGCCTTTGCTGAAGCACTTTTGTATCTATCATATCGATGCTCCAGGACAAGCACACCACAAGGCAGACCTACCCGAGAATTACGTGTATCCAACGATGGACGAGATGGCAAATCATGTTGTGAGCGAAGTTGTTGAGCAAATGTCAATCAAATCGTTCATCGGCTTTGGGATCGGTGCTGGCGCGAACGTGTTTTGCAGATATGCATTATTGTATCCTGACCAAGTTGATGCACTGATATTGTTTAATTTGGTGACTACGAAGTCAGGATGGATTGAATGGGGATACGAAAAGGTAAAACTTTGATTAGATCGTGTTGACACAACTGCTTGCAAACACGAACATCGATACAAGAATCATGTTACAGAGAACGCCCCCAGAAATTCTCAATGATGGTTTTAACTTGATGCTTTATTAATTAGAGAAAGATTAGCGTATTTGTTATGCAAAAATGTTATGAAGCGTCAGGGTTTTCCTCTAAGATAAATAAGAGTATCACATACATGTTAGTGTTAAAGACATTTCGTGTTTACATGTATTCTCTTCATTTCCCCTCATCTCTTCAAGTAAATGTCATCTGTGAAATAAACCTTTCCAACATTCGCTTCCATGAACCACGAACAAGAAAACATTTGACCACAAACAATAGCTTCAGGTCGAGATTGTGGTAGACAAAATACAGTGAATGCATGGAGGAAATATGTACCCAGTCTCAACCTGGTGCTATTGTTTGTGGGCTTTGGAGCAGAATGCGGGAATGGTCTATCGAATAATCATACAAGTAATATTACCACATGGGGTAACATATTCTTTTAAGATGCATTCAGTTCAGAGGGTATATACATGTATATATACCGTACATCAAAAGGATTTTAATGAGTTCATTTCATTAGGTCTGCGTAAGGCAGCTTCAAAGCAAAGGGTTGACGACGTTTGTTGAGGACTTTCTTCTTTGGCATCATTTTGGTGACAAGACCAAGATTGAAAACATGGACCTTGCTCTTGCATACAAAGAAAGCCTAAGATCTCTGCTGAATCCCAAAAGTCTTGGTTTATTTCTTGATTCGTACATAAAACGTACAAACATTGATATAACCAGACCAGAAGGGACAACTGGCGAGAAAAAAACCCTGAGATGTCCAACCCTTCTTTTCACTGGCTCTTCTGCTCCCCACCATAATGAAGTGGCAGAAGCTAATGGAAGAATGGATCCAACAATTACAGAGTACATTAAGGTTTCTGACTGTGGTGGCATGCCGCTGGAAGAACAACCACATAAAGTTGCTACAGCTATGATTTTATTTTTACAAGGGCAAGGCTATGGTAAGCAGAAATTACTTCCAGTCTCACATAAGAACCACTTGTGCAGTAAAGGATTATGTTTGTGCATACATAAACAGAATAATAATAATAAACATGTTTCTCCAGACATGAATACATACATATTATATATTTACATGTCATGGTGTAAATTTTTAAAATGTGGCATTAATTTCACACAAAACATTCAATGTTACTTGTCTAAACCATTAGAGAGTTAACATGATAATTTCCTTCGACAGTTCAGAGACTGAGGACAGGGTCTTCCATCTCCGTGGGCAAGTTACGCTCAGATTCATCCAGTGCAAGTACATCTTCAGGTTTGACTGGGTCATCTAGTGCAAGCCTTGAACAGAAGGAACCACAAGTTTGTTAAGACAGCTTATTGTGTGTTGGCCATGTATAGTCTGCAGAAGAGCCGTGTGGGCAAATAATAGGTTTCACCAAACTTTATGGTGATGATTTTTGATATTGGACATACTCAGAAAAAATTCATCGCACATGCACTATAGGTAATGATTTTATCTTGTTGATAAAGCAGGACTTGAATTAAAATGGGATGTAAATTTTAGATCAGCGACTCATAGTTTCATGACAATTTTATTTATAAGTTTCTGTCAGCAAAATCTCGGTCATGTTCTATGTGAAGGCATATTACATGTATGTCATGTATGTGGGAGTTTTTATAGCACAATGTAGCACAAGTAACACTACGTAATCACTGTACTCTTTCACATAGTAATGATTGCACATAATAAAGCAAGCTTAGTTGCCAATGGTACAAGTGTTTTAGATATGTCAACAACACAATACACACTGGAAATAGTATCCCCCCTGCATCTCCCTCTTGCATCTCTCCTTCCCCCTGCAACCTCCCTCCTGCCTGTATCTCACAGTACCCACGTGATGACAAAGAAAATGCCTGCACAAAAAGAAGACTCTTGAAACTGATATCTAGTAAGTCTATTATCTTAGTGCGTAAAACCACAAGAGTATTTGTGGATTATTAATTGTTATAATGCAAATATTAATGCGAAGAAAACCGCACCATGACAGAAAGTAAGGCTTATGCCGTGGTGGGGAGATTGCGCCATCTGATTGATCTACAAGAATTTGATAACATGGGAAATATTTTGAATTTTTCATGATATAGAACCACACTTTCTATCATTCTCAACCTTTCTTTGAGCGTTCATCACGTGAAAATAACTGAGATTTAGGTATAACAGAAAAGCTTAATAAGAACTCAAGACTTGATTGTTACAAAACATTTTATTTGTTCATATTCGATGGGTATGTTCTAATTATGTAATTATATTTTCCACAATATTAAAACGGCATTCTGGGGGTGCTGTAAACAAAATATACAATTTATTGACGACTTAAAATATACCTTATATACATGTATATATAATACTGCTTGTTAAAGTGGTTGGCTAGTCGACTCTTATGGAGTGACGTAATTAAGTTCCTTATGCTTTTATTATTGTTATATCAGTCTTTGCTCGGCTATCTTTAGTGGTTTTTGGCCTGCAGTAGGACGATGGGAAGGTAACTATGGAGGGGGGCCTGGAGTGGGCCTTGTCCTTTCTCTGCCACATGATTAGCCTCGTTTGTGTGTTTAAAGCGAATAACTGCTGACTATCTTCACTGAAGGCAACTCTACAATCAACCACAACAAAGACAACGTCAGTTCACATTCAGTGTTATTTATTTTGATTGATTTTTGTACTCACGAAATGATTGGATATAAGTTTTGTTCTGGCGCTATGTCCCGGATGTGCTGTAGATCCCAGGTGCTCCACAACCTACAAAGATGTGGGGAACTGGGTTACGAGTAACCATAGTAACAAATGAAAAGTCTGACAACTCCTCAGTAAATTGAATTAAGACATCGAAGACGTCCCTGCATGGACAACTAACAATCTGTTAACCTTGTCTGTTGTACCTTATAGCGCCGTTGCTAAGGCCTGTTGCTATGATGTTAACAGACATTCCTGCCTACGTCCCTGCCTAGGCATGGACAACTAACAATCTGTTATGTTAACCTTGTCTGCTGTACCTTATAGCGCCGTTGTTAAGGCCTGTTGCTATGATGTTAACAGACATCCCTGCCTACGTCCCTGCATGGACAACTAACAATCTGTTATGTTAACCTTGTCTGCTGTACCTTATAGCGCCGTTGCTAAGGCCCGTTGCTATGATGTTAACAGACATCCCTGCCTACATCCCTGCATGGACAACTAACAATCTGTTATGCCTTGTCTGCTGTACCTTATAGCGCCGTTGCTAAGGCCCGTTGCTATGATGTTAACAGACATCCCTGCCTACGTCCCTGCATGGACAACTAACAATCTGTTATGCCTTGTCTGCTGTACCTTATAGCGCCGTTGCTAAGGCCCGTTGCTATGATGTTAACAGACATTCCTTCTGGTGCCCGCGAGAAGTCAATACAGTTTATAGTGTGTTCACATTTGGTGCTTGCCACAGGCCTCCCATTCACAGTCCAAAGGTACAAGGTGCTGCCTTGGTCATCATGACAACTGTCTTGATCAATTGATTCGACTACGTGACAAAACAGTAAAGTAATCAAGTATAAGTTTAGGCACAACTGCAAGCATAAGCGCACATAAGCACAAGGAATAAACAATGTTGAGAGGTCTGTCTTGCGTTGCTGGTGAAAACCAAGAATGTGTACATTACTTACCTTCGTGAGACACAGAAACAACATCACCTGACCGTCGACTTACTGCTAACGTTTGGACAGCGGTTTTATGTTCCAGTGTACGAATATAACTCAACCTGACATAAAAACAAACCAGTCACAGTTGAACCACTATCCCTCCATAATAATAATAGTTTATCCGCAATTCACTTCACCTATACATTCAAGTGAAAAGACGTTAACCCTATCTAGTTATCTCCTGAGTGAATCCATACTGGAAAAAATGCATGTCAACTTATCACCAGCATGAAAACATACCTAGAGAGATCCCAGATGATTGCTGTACTATCCTTACTACCGCTGACCAGTACACTGTACTCATGACAAATGTGTAGGCATGTGATTGCTTTGCTGTGACCATAGAGACGAACACGTGATCCAAGTACCTCAATCTTGCAGTCCTGGCAAAAACAACAGGTTGGTACTAATGTCAATGTTATCTCTGACGTCATGAAAGTTAAGATATGAAAATGGTGACTGATGGCTGGTGATGACTGGTGATGATGATGGTGGTGGTGATGATGATGACTGGTGATGGTGATGACTGGTGATGATGATGACTGGTGATGGTGATGACTGGTGATGATGATGACTGGTGATAGTGATGACTGGTGATAGTGATGACTGGTGATGATGAGTGGTGACTGGTGATGACTGGTGATGGTGATGACTGGTGGTGATGATGACTGGTGATGATGATGACTGGTGATGATGATGGTGGTGGTGATGATGTTGACTGGTAGTGATGATGACTGGTGATGATGATGAGGACTGGTGATGATGATGGTGGTGGTGGTGATGATGATGACTGGTGGTGATGATGACTGGTGATGATGATGATGACTGGTGATGATGACTGGTGATGGTGATGACGATGATGACTGGTGGTGATGATGACTGGTGATGACGATGACTGGTGATGACTGGTGATGATGATGACTGGTGATGATGATGACTGGTGATAGTGATGATTGGTGATGACTGGTGATGATGATGACTGGTGATAGTGATGACTGGTGATGATGATGACTGGTGATAGTGATGACTGGTGATGATGATGACTGGTGATGGTGATGATGGTGATGATGATGATGATGATGACTGGTGATGACTGGTGATGTGATGACTGGTGATGACGATGACTGGTGATGACGATGACTGGTGATGACGATGACTGGTGATGACGATGACTGGTGATGATGATGACTGGTGATGATGATGACTGGTGATGATGATGACTGGTGGTGATGATGACTGGTGATGATGATGACTGGTGATGATGATGACTGGTGATGATGATGACTGGTGATAGTGATGACTGGTGATGACTGGTGATGATGATGACTGGTGATAGTGATGACTGGTGATGATGATGACTGGTGATGATGATGACTGGTGATGATGATGACTGGTGATAGTGATGGCTGGTGATGGTGATGACTGGTGATGATGATGACTGGTGATGGTGATGACTGGTGATGATGATGACTGGTGATGGTGATGATGATGACTGGTGGTGATGACTGGTGATGATGATGACTGGTGATGGTGATGACTGGTGATGATGATGACTGGTGATGGTGATGATGATGACTGGTGGTGATGACTGGTGATGATGATGACTGGTGATGGTGATGACTGGTGATGATGATGACTGGTGATGATGATGACTGGTGATGGTGATGATGATGACTGGTGATGGTGATGACTGGTGATGGTGATGACTGGTGATGATGATGGCTGGTGGTGATGATGATGACTGGTGATGATGATGACTGGTGATGGTGATGATGATGACTGGTGATGGTGATGACTGGTGATGGTGATGACTGGTGATGATGACTGGTGATGATGACTGGTGATGATGATGACTGGTGATGATGATGACTGGTGATGATGATGACTGGTGATGATGATGACTGGTGATAGTGATGGCTGGTGATGGTGATGACTGGTGATGATGATGACTGGTGATGGTGATGACTGGTGATGATGATGACTGGTGATGGTGATGATGATGACTGGTGGTGATGACTGGTGATGATGATGACTGGTGATGGTGATGACTGGTGATGATGATGACTGGTGATGATGATGACTGGTGATGGTGATGATGATGACTGGTGATGGTGATGACTGGTGATGACTGGTGATGATGATGGCTGGTGGTGATGATGATGACTGATGTGATGATGATGACTGACTGGTGATGGTGATGATGATGACTGGTGATGGTGATGACTGGTGATGGTGATGACTGGTGATGATGACTGGTGATGATGACTGGTGATGATGATGGCTGGTGGTGATGATGATGCTCATGATATTCAATGATTAAGACTTACCAGTGTTGGGTTATATTTGACAGGTAGATACGACAAAGCCCCTGACGATGAACCAATGAACAATGACGTACAACCAATGGTTACGGCACAGCTCGTTACCTAGATAACAGACGGATGTATTTATATCTGTATTCAAGGCTGGCTGATGAAGATTGACTTAGCTGGCCATGAGCGGGTTGTCCGTAATAACGGGGTGACCGTAAAAGAGGGGTATCCATCTATTCAACCAATCACAGCGTGTATATCTATTGTAACTGCACCTTGTCTGGAGTCTTAATCTCCATCAGCCACGCACCAGGACCACTCCCCTCTGCAAATATCATCAAACTCCCGTCCAGAGTAGAGTAGCTAAGGACAGCCGTCAAGACGACGTTTCTACCCTCGTACACAGAGACTAACGATGTATGTTGACAAAGCACGTGAACTCGCTCCAGTCTATCGCAGACCAGTGAGGACCCAGGGACACTAATGGGATGGTTCAAAGTAATAACAGGTACTGGAAGTGCTGGGGAACACACGTACAGACCCCATTTTAGTCCCTCCACGGTGGTAGCTGGTTTAGGGACATCTACGGAACAAACAAATGTATTATTAGCATAAAGTAGATAAGTGGTTATTTCTGATATGTACATGTGACGTGTGTTACGTGACACTAAGTAACGCACCTGTGAATGTTTGTGACGTGACACTATGTAACGCACCGCTGAATGTGTGACGTGTGTTACGTGACACTAAGTAATGCACCTGCGAATGTGACGTGTGTTGTGTGACACTAAGTAACACACCTGTGAATGTGTGACACACACAAAGTAACGTACTGTGAATGTGTGACATGTGTTGCGTGACACTAAGCAACAAACCTGTGAATGTGTGACGCACACAAAGTAACGTATCTGTGAATGTGTGACGTGTGTTGCGTGACACTAAGTAACGTACCTGTGAATGTGTGACGTGTGTTGCATGACACTAAGTAACGCACCTGAGAATGTATCGGTTGTACTTCCAGTAATGGTATTTTCAGATGAGAATGAATGATGAAAACGATTCATAAAGGCACTCGCAGGGTCTAAGTCATACTTGGCTGCAGTAAGCGACGTGATTGAACCAAATTCTGGAGAAGTGACTGCCTTACGAATGACTCGCGGGCTGTGAGGGAAGGTAAAGAGTTGCCTTGGAGTTTGGCCGTACGTCTCTATCATGGTCTTCAAAGCCTTTTGACGGATTGGGTCCACGATGGAGCTCACTTGGACACCGAAGTAAGTCTAGGGAGAGAGGACATCATATTGATTGAGCCACAAATGCTCACATAAGAATGGTTACCATAATAACATCCATAACGGTTTACAGTAGTAACAACATCGACAACAGCAGAAGCAACAACAACATCGACAACAACAGAAGCAACAACAACATCGACAACAACAGAAGCAACAACAACATCGACAACAACAGAAGCAACAACAACATCGACAACAGCAGAAGCAACAACAACATCGACAACAGCAGAAGCAACAACAACATCGACAACAGCAGAAGCAACAACAACATCGACAACAGCAGAAGCAACAACAACATCGACAACAGCAGAAGCAACAACAACATCGACAACAACATCGACAACAGCAGAAGCAACAACAACATCGACAACAGCAGAAGCAACAACAACATCGACAACAGCAGAAGCAACAACAACATCGACAACAGCAGAAGCAACAACAACATCGACAACAGCAGAAGCAACAACAACATCGACAACAGCAGAAGTAACAACAACATCGACAACAGCAGAAGCAACAACAACATCGACAACAGCAGAAGCAACAACAACAGCAGAAGCAACAACATCGACAACAGCAGAAGCAACAACAACATCGACAACAGCAGAAGCAACAACAACATCGACAAACAGCAGAAGCAACAACAACATCGACAACAGCAGAAGCAACAACAACATCGACAACAGCAGAAGCAACAACAACATCGACAACAGCAGAAGCAACAACAACATCGACAACAGCAGAAGCAACAACAACATCGACAACAGCAGAAGCAACAACAACATCGACAACAGCAGAAGCAACAATAACAACATCTACAATAAAAATAACGACAACATGAAAAAGCTACATACAGCTGGATGGAAGACGTTGATGGCTTCCACTGCTTCTGGTCCTGTTTGTTTGTAACCAAAAACAAGATCGATCCACTTATGTAGAAATCGAGATACGTATTCTGTCTCTAGAGCCTAAGACACACAAAAACGTTTATTGGTCAAACTGGTCACGTGACACACCAGACAAGTCGTTTATTGGTCAAACTGGTCACACGACACACCAGACAAGTCGTTTATTGGTCAAACTGGTCACGACACACCAGATAAGTCGTTTATTGGTCAAACTGGTCACATGACACACCATACAAGTCGTTTATTGGTTAAACTGGTCACATGACACACCATACAAGTCGTTTATTGGTTGAACTGGTCACATGACACACCATACAAGTCGTTTATTGGTTGAACTGGTCACATGACACACCATACAAGTCGTTTACGTTTATTGGTCAAACTGGTCACATGACACACCAGACAAGTCGTTTATTGGTTGAACTGGTCACATGACACACCATACAAGTCGTTTATTGGTTGAACTGGTCACATGACACACCATACAAGTCGTTTATTGGTTGAACTGGTCACATGACACACCATACAAGTCGTTTATTGGTCAAACTGGTCACATGACACACCAGATAAGTCGTTTATTGGTCAAACTGGTCACATGACACACCAGACAAGTCGTTTATTGGTTGAACTGGTCACATGACACACCATACAAGTCGTTTATTGGTTGAACTGGTCACATGACACACCATACAAGTCGTTTATTGGTTGAACTGGTCACATGACACACCATACAAGTCGTTTATTGGTCAAACTGGTCACATGACACACCAGATAAGTCGTTTATTGGTCAAACTGGTCACATGACACACCATATAAGTCGTTTATTGGTCAAACTGGTCACATGACACACCATATAAGTCGTTTATTGGTCAAACTGGTCACATGACACACCATACAAGTCGTTTATTGGTCGAACTGGTCACATGACACACCATACAAGTCGTTTATTGGTCAAACTGGTCACATGACACACCATACAAGTCGTTTATTGGTTGAACTGGTCACATGACACACCATACAAGTCGTTTATTGGTTGAACTGGTCACATGACACACCATACAAGTCGTTTATTGGTTGAACTGGTCACATGACACACCATACAAGTCGTTTATTGGTCAAACTGGTCACATGACACACCATACAAGTCGTTTATTGGTTGAACTGGTCACATGACACACCATACAAGTCGTTTATTGGTCAAACTGGTCACATGACACACCATACAAGTCGTTTATTGGTCGAACTGGTCACATGACACACCTGTCTGTGGACGAGTATAAACAAGCGTGGGTTTCCTTTGGCCCAAGGAGGCAGACCAACGTTCATAACTCGGTCACCACATTGACGAAGACCAAAGTCAAACCCTAAAACAACAACAACAACAATAAAACCAATTAGCATTAGAACATCGTAGCACTACCGATAACACGAACCATCGTAGCACTACCGATAACACGAACCATCGTAGCACTACCGATAACACGAACCATCGTAGCACTACCGATAACACGAACCATCGTAGCACTACCGATAACACGAACCATCGTAGCACTACCGATAACACGAACATCGTCGTAGCACTACCGATAACACGAACCATCGTAGCACTACCGATAACACGAACCATCGTAGCACTACCGATAACACGAACCATCGTAGCACTACCGATAACACGAACCATCGTAGCACTACCGATAACACGAACCATCGTAGCACTACCGATAACACGAACCATCGTAGCACTACCGATAACACGAACCTTCAAAGTTCTCTAGAAATTCAGGGAGCAAGAAGAATTCAGGGATGAGTTCCTTGACGTCAGTCGATGATTCGTACGATGACAAACGCCACGTGGTCGCCATCGAATGGAATGTTCGATCAGGAATATCGAAACTACGATCTGGAATGAACAAAACTAGTTTGACATTGAATTCTTATACTTGTCGTTTGTTTGACGTATGTATTAATACAACCAAGACACCGTGATTTGGGTCATCTTCTCTAGTTACAATGTATTCCAGTGTTATTGACATACTGTCGTGCTGATGTACCTTGATACTGTCAGTACGACTACTCTATGCTGAAGTGCTGATGTACCTTGATACTGTCAGTACGACTACTCTATGTTGAGGTGCTGATGTACCTTGATACTGTCAGTACGACTACTCTATGCTGATGTACCTTGATATTGCAAGAACATCTTAGTAAAAGGTGGAAGTCTAACCAGGAAGTGTAAGACAGTGCCACTATTGGAGTAGTGTGATCCATAGTGGTACGGTGCTGAGAGAGGATCGTCCTCACCACTTCGCTCGTATTCTTCTTTAAGCCACTACAAGGGAAATGAAATCTAAGCAAGTGGAATGAACAATAATGAAACATGGACGGTCCAGTAGAATGAGACATGGACGGTTCAGTAGAATGAGACATGGACGGTTCAGTAGAACGAGACATGGACGGTCTAGTACTCACACGAAATCTCTCACGATAATTCATCTCTTTCTTGTAGTTTTGAGCCGCGATGGGTTTGGAAAGATCCCTGAAACACAACGTACATTAATTATATAGACACAACAACAGTAGAAGTAAATTATGCAAGTAAGATAAACAGTCAGAGCAGGATTCCACACACTCAGATCGTTGGTCAGTGCGCGGCGTTCTAAGGGGAGAGGTGTTGGGATCGATTATTCATGACGTCACATCCAAGGATGGCTTAGTTGGTCAGTGCGCGGCGTTCTAAGGGGAGAGGTGTTGGGATCGATTATTCATGACGTCACATCCAAGGATGGCTTAGTTGGTCAGTGCGCGACGTTCTAAGGGGAGAGGTGTTGGGATCGATTATTCATGACGTCACATCCAAGGATGGCTTAGTTGGTCAGTGCGCGACGTTCTAAGGGGAGAGGTGTTGGGATCGATTATTCATGACGTCACATCCAAGGATGGCTTAGTTGGTCAGTGCGCGGCGTTCTAAGGGGAGAGGTGTTGGGATCGACGTGACTGACATCCTAGTTTGAAGAGGACACGCAGTCTGACCGCTGGACGACATTTCACTACATGATTTAAAGTCACTGAAGGGGACACTGATTTCAATCCACCTCTAGAAGGTAGCTAGTCTCCTCTCCAGGCAACTATCGCTAGTTGGGAGTCCTGTGGAATTTCAGGATAGGAGGACTGGAAATGAAATATTGTTTCCATTGTTTCTAGTCTCTAGCTCTAGTCTCTGTCATCTTCTTTTACAAAGGAACCCCAAAACATGAATAAACCCGAATAGCCGATGTGAAGGTTGCCATAGAAACTACAAACTAATCTACCTGAATACACTGGCGTCGTTAAGGTCCAGTACTTCGCTGGAAAAGTCCGACAATATGAACGGGAAGATTGGGTACTGCATCAGGTCATTGAACGTCCTTCCCGCCATTTTGTTCAACTCTGTCAGATACTCGAAGTTTGATAGGTTTCCTGCACGCCAGCTGTCAATAAAAACAATAAAACCACTGTGATGTCAACAGAGAAGACAAAGTCTGATAAGGTCAAAAACACCATTTTAAAACTTGTGGAACTTCAGGCGGACAATATTTGCACTCCACCTCAACACTGAACATGTACTTTACTTTACTTTATGGTTTAACAGCAATAAATATATATACTAAAATAATAAGCGAAGCTAATACAGCGGACGATATTTACGGAAAGCATTATAATAGAGTCGTTCTCGTATGAGTGGGAAAGTTACGGTACCGTGCTGTGCCGTATTGAAAGAGTTGGGATGAGATGAGATGCATCTGCACGCTTTTTGATTGGTTCAGAAAGGAAGCCATTTGAGTGTCACGGTACCGTAAGTAATACGGCTCTACTAAGAAGTAGTGTTTTAGCGGTATTTACGTACTTCATAGTGGTCGAGTGGATGTTGTCTGTTACTGGAGTCTCGTAGATGATCAACATTCGCTGTTTGAATTGATCCAAAACAATGTCACGATCCTGAAAAATAAAAGTCGCATAATTAGAACAATCTTTGGCTGAGTTTGTCTGTTCATAATACTCACGCTTTCAGTGTCAAAAGCCAGGAAATACGTCCTACCATTGGTAAGAAACACTTCCACGCCGATATCCTGATATAGAAGATGTGTACTACTATCAACTATTATTAGTTGTTATCACTATAATACCACTATCATTGGTAAGAAACACTTCCACGCCGATATCCTGATATAGAAGATGTGTACTACTATCAACTATTATTAGTTGTTATCACTATAATACCACTATCATTGGTAAGAAACACTTCCACGCCGATATCCTGATATAGAAGATGTGTACTACTATCAACTATTATTAGTCGTTATCACTATAATACCACTACCATTGGTAAGAAACACTTCCACGCCGATATCCTGATATAGAAGAAGATGTGTACTACTATCAACTATTATTAGTTGTTATCACTATAATACCACTATCATTGGTAAGAAACACTTCCACACCGATATCCTGATATAGAAGATGTGTACTACTATCAACTATTATTAGTTGTTATCACTATAATACCACTATCATTGGTAAGAAACACTTCCACACCGATATCCTGATATAGAAGATGTGTACTACTATCAACTATTATTAGTTGTTATCACTATAATACCACTATCATTGGTAAGAAATACTTCCACGCCGATATCCTGATATAGAAGATGTGTACTACTATCAACTATTATTAGTTGTTATCACTATAATACCACTATCATTGGTAAGAAACACTTCCACACCGATATCCTGATATAGAAGATGTGTACTACTATCAACTATTATTAGTTGTTATCACTATAATACCACTATCATTGGTAAGTAAAAACACTTCCACACCGATGTCCTGATATAGAAGATGTGTACTACTATCACACTATTATTAGTCGTCATCACTATAATACCACTACCATTGGTAAGAAACACTTCCACACCGATGTCCTGATATAGAAGATGTGTACTACTATCAACTATTATTAGTTGTTATCACTATAATACCACTACCATTGGTAAGAAAAACACTTCCACGCCGATGTCCTGATATAGAAGATGTGTACTGATATACTAGATGTGTACTACTATCAACTATTATTAGTCGTTATCACTATAATACCACTATCATTGGTAAGAAACACTTCCACACCGATGTCCTGATATAGAAGATGTGTACTACTATCAACTATTATTAGTCGTTATCGCTATAATACCACTATCATTGGTAAGAAACACTTCCACACCGATGTCCTGATATAGAAGATGTGTACTACTATCAACTATTATTAGTCGTTATCGCTATAATACCACTATCATTGGTAAGAAACACTTCATTGGTAAGAAACACTTCGCACACACACCGATGTCCTGATATGATACTATAAAAGATGTGTACTACTATCAACTATTATTAGTCGTCCACACCGATGTCCTGATATAGAAGATGTGTACTACTATCAACTATTATTAGTCCATCACTATAATACCACTATCATTGGTAAGAAACACTTCCACACCGATATCCTGATATAGAAGATGTGTACTACTATCAACTATTATTAGTCGTTATCGCTATAATACCACTATCATTGGTAAGAAACACTTCCACGCCGATGTCCTGATATAGAAGATGTGTACTACTATCAACTATTATTAGTCGTCATCACTATAATACCACTACCATTGGTAAGAAACACTTCCACACCGATGTCCTGATATAGAAGATGTGTACTACTATCAACTATTATTAGTCGTCATCACTATAATACCACTACCATTGGCAAGAAACACTTCCACACCGATGTCCTGATATAGAAGATGTGTACTACTAGTCGTCATCACAACTATTATTAGTCGTCATCACTATACTGTATCACACTACCACTACCATTGGTAAGAAACACTTCCACACCGATGTCCTGATATAGAAGATGTGTACTACTATCAACTATTATTAGTCATTATCACTATAATACCACTATCATTGGTAAGAAACACTTCCACACCGATGTCCTGATATAGAAGATGTGTACTACTATCAACTATTATTAGTCGTTATCGCTATAATACCACTATCATTGGTAAGAAACACTTCCACGCCGATATCCTGATATAGAAGATGTGTACTACTATCAACTATTATTAGTCGTTATCACTATAATACCACTATCATTGGTAAGAAACACTTCCACACCGATGTCCTGATATAGAAGATGTGTACTACTATCAACTATTATTAGTTGTTATCACTATAATACCACTATCATTGGTAAGAAACACTTCCACACCGATGTCCTGATATAGAAGATGTGTACTACTATCAACTATTATTAGTCGTTATCGCTATAATACCACTACCATTGGTAAGAAACACTTCCACGCCGATGTCCTGATATAGAAGATGTGTACTACTATCAACTATTATTAGTCGTTATCGCTATAATACTACTATCATTGGTAAGAAACACTTCCACGCCGATGTCCTGATATAGAAGATGTGTACTACTATCAACTATTATTAGTTGTTATCACTATAATACCACTATCATTGGTAAGAAACACTTCCACACCGATGTCCTGATATAGAAGATGTGTACTACTATCAACTATTATTAGTTGTTATCACTATAATACCACTATCATTGGTAAGAAACACTTCCACACCGATGTCCTGATATAGAAGATGTGTACTACTATCAACTATTATTAGTCGTCATCACTATAATACCACTATCATTGGTAAGAAACACTTCCACACCGATGTCCTGATATAGAAGATGTGTACTACTATCAACTATTATTAGTCGTCATCACTATAATACCACTACCATTGGTAAGAAACACTTCCACACCGATGTCCTGATATAGAAGATGTGTACTACTATTCAACTATTATTAGTTGTTATCACTATAATACCACTATCATTGGTAAGAAACACTTCCACACCGATGTCCTGATATAGAAGATGTGTACTACTATCAACTATTATTAGTTGTTATCACTATAATACCACTATCATTGGTAAGAAACACTTCCACACCGATGTCCTGATATAGAAGATGTGTACTACTATCAACTATTATTAGTCGTTATCGCTATAATACCACTATCATTGGTAAGAAACACTTCCACACCGATGTCCTGATATAGAAGATGTGTACTACTATCAACTATTATTAGTCGTTATCACTATAATACCACTATCATTGGTAAGAAACACTTCCACACCGATGTCCTGATATAGAAGATGTGTACTACTATCAACTATTATTAGTCGTTATCGCTATAATACCACTATCATTGGTAAGAAACACTTCCACGCCGATGTCCTGATATAGAAGATGTGTACTACTATCAACTATTATTAGTTGTTATCACTATAATACCACTACCATTGGTAAGAAACACTTCCACGCCGATGTCCTGATATAGAAGATGTGTACTACTATCAACTATTATTAGTCGTTATCGCTATAATACCACTATCGTTGGTAAGAAACACTTCCACGCCGATGTCCTGATATAGAAGATGTGTACTACTATCAACTATTATTAGTTGTTATCACTATAATACCACTACCATTGGTAAGAAACACTTCCACGCCGATGTCCTGATATAGAAGATGTGTACTACTATCAACTATTATTAGTCGTTATCGCTATAATACCACTATCGTTGGTAAGAAACACTTCCACGCCGATGTCCTGATATAGAAGATGTGTACTACTATCAACTATTATTAGTTGTTATCGCTATAATACCACTACCATTGGTAAGAAACACTTCCACGCCGATGTCCTGATATAGAAGATGTGTACTACTATCAACTATTATTAGTCGTCATCACTATAATACCACTACCACCCCAGTATCACCATTATCATCACCATCATCACCCCCAGTATCACCATTATCATCACCCCCAGTATCATCATTATCATCACCATCATCACCCCCAGTATTACCATTATCATCACCATCATCACCATCATCACCCCAGTATCATTATGATTAACATCACCCAAGTATCATTGTCATCACCACCAACATCATTCCAGTATCACCATCATCATCATCATGACCATCATCACATCAGTGTCACCATCATCATCACCACAGTATTATCACCAACATCACCATCATCATGAGACCTCATGACCATCATCACATCAGTATCACCATCATCATCACCATCACCCCCAGTATCACCAACATCACCATCATCATGACCATCATCATTCCAGTGTCACCATCATCATGACCATCATCATCACCATCATCACATCATCATCACCCCCATCATGACCATCATCATCACCACAGTATCACCAACATCACCATCATCATGACCATCATCACATCAGTATCACCATCATCATCACCATCATCATCACCCCCAGTATCACCATCATCATCACCACAGTATCACCAACATCACCATCATCATGACCATCATCATTCCAGTATCACCATCATCATCACCCCTATTGGTTTACCTGTAGACAGTATCATCACCATCATCATGACCATCATCATGACCATCATCATGACCATCATCATCACCATCATCATCACCCCTATTGGTTTACCTGTAGACAGTATCATCACCATCATCATGACCATCATCATGACCATCATCATCACCATCATCATGACCATCATCATGACCATCATCATCACCCCTATTGGTTTATCTGTAGACAGTATCATGACCATCATCATGACCATCATCATGACCATCATCATGACCATCATCATCACCCCCTATTGGGTTTACCTGTAGACAGTATCGTCGTGTACGTATTTCCTGAATCTCGTCAATCAACCAAGAAATCGAGATGGCGTCTTTGTTGCCAAGTAAAATCTAAAGAAACAACAAACACATCAACCTTGGACCGTTAGGGACTGGATCTACTGAACGTCGGGATACCTGTGTTACATCAGTGTCCGCTGTAGTGGCTTCCTCTCCTATGAAATACATGTGACTTTCACCTGAGAGAATTAGAAATGAACATTAATTAACCACAGCCAACCCAACTATTTCATCTGATTTCATCTCAGTCACAATACTTAAACGAAGATTCCGCGCGTTCTACCCGCGTTCTACCACAGGCAACCCAACAAATAGTTGTGTGAACTAACCAATCAGGATGACGCCTTTTGTCTTGACGTCAAGTAGAATATGTCGACAATGATACAGAAACCTGGAGAACAAGAAGCAACGTTTTCATTTGAAATAAATAATAGATAAACATGACAAAATAAATACACATCAGTGAATCAACACATGGTAACGTATTGCGTGACAGCTATTGCGTGACAGCTATTGCGTGACAGCTATTGCGTGACAGCTATTGCGTGACAGCTATTGCGTGACAGCTATTGCGTGACAGCTATTGCGTGGCAGCTATTGCGTGACAGCTATTGCGTGGCAGCTATTGCGTGACGTACCGTATTGTGTCTGGAGTGTCAAAGATATAATACACGTTCTTCCGGTGACTGCTAGTGGAGTCTTCGAACAGATATGCCAGCGGTGAACTACACTTGGCTGTTACTATAGCAACACACAAATAGGTGGATGATTAGATGGTGACAGCAGACATAGACATATACGCAATTGAACTGAGAAATGGGAAATAAAACGACATTTGTGTACTTTTCTTCCTGTACTCATCCATCACATATTTGTCAGAGATGTCGAGGTGAAATCGCTGCATTCGACATCGAACACGTAGAGGTCCCTCAGTGGGATCCAGTCTCCAGGATGAAGGGAAAAAATCACGGTCATACCATATGGATCTGTTGAGAAAAATGGGTGTTTCTTGGTGTTGCAGTCTGCATTGTATTCTTGGTTAGGTTTCTTTGTATGCAGGGTATTGTTTTGGTTCAAGTTCATTCTTCTCGTTCTTTGTGTTCATTGTCTAATGTCATCTGGTGTTCTGCAACACCAAGAAACCTCCAGAAAAATAGATCAAATACACCGCAATAAAGATATTCTAGATCATTACAGCCTTTTCTAAAAGGTTGCTCTAGAGGATGGAGACAATTACAACGGTCAATCACATGATACCTGAACGGATTGGTGTTACCACCCAACAGCAAAGTCAAGGATGGGAGGAGCTTAAATTTACTGTGAGGGGAGGGGTAGGATTGTGTGTCGTACCGTTCATGTATCAATCTCTCAATAAGTTGACTGTGAGGGGAGGGGTAGGGTTGTGTGTCATACCGTTCATGTACCAATCTCTCAATAAGTTGACTGCGAGGGGAGGGGTAGGGTTGTGTGTCATACCGTTCATGTATCAGTCTCTCAATAAGTTGACTGCGAGGGGAGGGGTAGGGTTGTGTGTCATACCATTCATGTATCAGTCTCTCAATAAGTTGACTGTGAGGGGAGGAGTAGGGTTGTGTGTCATACCATTCATGTATCAATCTCTCAATAAGTTGACTGTGAGGGGAGGGGTAGGGTTGTGTGTCATACCGTTCATGTACCAATCTCTCAATAAGTTGACTGCGAGGGGAGGGGTAGGGTTGTGTGTTGTACCGTTCATGTATCAATCTCTCAATAAGTTGACTGTGAGGGGAGGGGTAGGGTTGTGTGTCATACCGTTCATGTACCAATCTCTCAATAAGTTGACTGCGAGGGGAGGGGGGGTAGGGGGTTGTGTGTCATACCGTTCATGTATCAGTCTCTCAATAAGTTGACTGCGAGGGGAGGGGTAGGGTTGTGTGTCATACCATTCATGTATCAGTCTCTCAATAAGTTGACTGTGAGGGGAGGGGTAGGGTTGTGTGTCATACCATTCATGTATCAGTCTCTCAATAAGTTGACTGTCTCAATAAGTTGACTGTGAGGGGAGGGGTAGGGTTGTGTGTCATACCATTCATGTATGAGGGGAGGGGTAGGGTTGTGTGTCATACCATTCATGTATACTGACTGTGAGTCTCTCAATAAGTTGACTGTGAGGGGAGGGGTAGGGTTGTGTGTCATACCATTCATGTATCAGTCTCTCAATAAGTTGACTGTGAGGGGAGGGGTAGGGTTGTGTGTCATACCATTCATGTATCAGTCTCTCAATAAGTTGACTGTGAGGGGAGGGGTAGGGTTGTGTGTCATACCATTCATGTATCAGTCTCTCAATAAGTTGACTGTGAGGGGAGGGGTAGGGTTGTGTGTCATACCGTTCATGTACCAATCTCTCAATAAGTTGTCGCCATTTCTTTCTGACTTGTACTTCTGCTGACAACGCATCTCTGTTGTGTTTGAGTAAAGTCTGTCTCTGCGAGTCTTGTATTTCTACTGCTACACGGGTAACGTCCATGGCTGATACAGATATGTTGGTGCTCAATGTGTCAATCCTTTGTGAAATGCTGAATACAAAATGAGCCATGATGAAGTGTATGAGTTGTCACATGGTTTAATCACATGATACTTACACTCTAAAGGCTTCCAGTCTTTTCTTCTGCCATTCCATGATGTTGGTCGTGTCTGTCTGATCCCAGACATTGGTCTGAAACAAAGCAATTGCTTAAATATTACAGACTAGTCTGAACACAGGTAGCCCGGTGCGTCAATACCTCCATTTCAGCTGTAGGAGTGAGTTCCCCCGATGTAGAGAACCTCAAACCACAAGATTCAAGCAACAATCTAAAGTCCATAGCAGTGGCCATTTGATTCTCTGTAAGTTTCTCGTCGCTTAGCAACCTAGGCAGGTAAACAAGCAACTTGTCTCGGATCTAAGCAGGAAAAAGGATTTCAAAATATGACGATTAAATGACGCTATACACAAGCACGTAATCTCCACTGTTAAATTGCTACGATAAGTGATACAGCACGTGATCCAAGCTCACCTTTCCTGCACCGTTACTCGTCAGTAAGCTGTGGATGATTTTCTTGGCCTGTGAATGCTGGCTGATTTGTACAACGAAACATGACAGATCCAGAGACTGTGACGGGCTTAGTAGAAACACCAACAGTTTACACAGCTGAGATTTAATGATGTCCTTAGACACGTACAGTACTTTACTTGGTAGGCTGCCTCTACCATCCTAGAGTTGTATATAATCAAGTTTAACTAATGATGACGACAGTGTAGGGAAGACAAGTCTAGTTATAGGAGAGATGGCTCACCAGAAATGTATCCAGCAATTCAAACAGCAAACTAAACACAAACTGTGCAAAATCTTTTTCAATGTTGACTCCACTCGTCGCTCCCTTGACCATTCCCGGTTTTAAACAGTCATGAACCTGTAGGTCAGCGGCGTAGAACTGTAACGGGCTCAGGTTGTTACTTAAGAAGAATGTCCTGGAGTATGTGACACAATTCACAGCTATCTGTAAGACTGACTGGAATCGCTGGGTTTGTTCGTTAAAGTTGGCACTTGTTGGGGTGTTTTTCAGAAAGCCTAGGTCCGAGCACGGCATATTGTGGTCGGGAGATAACGAAATCCATGAGGAGACTGGGTTAAATGGATTGAACTCGGGGGATTTCTCTCCAGCACGAAATGGGAATCTAAAGACGAGAAGAAATATAGAAACTATTAGGGCAATAACAACAACTACTACTACAACTACTACTACTACGTTGGTTTTGCCTTATACAATTCAGGTTATTATCACCCTAACCACCAGCACCACCATCGTCCTCCTCCTCATCACAATAACCAGCTGTCGATACAACAAACCTGATTCCACTGCTCTTCTGTCGCTTTCGTCCACCAACTGGAATCTCTTCTCTACAAATCTCGTGAAAGAAATGAAGAGCGACTTGAATAGCGAAGTAACGAAGATATCTTGCAAAGAAGAAGATAGACAGTCCGTACTCTGTAAAGAAATGACAACATTAACACAGAGGAATGCAGAGGAACACAGAGGAATGCAGAGGAGAGCAGAGGAGCACAGAGGAGCACAGAGGAGCACAGTGGAACACAGAGGAACATAAACGAACACAGAGGAACATAAACGAACACAGAGGAGCACAGTGGAACACAGAGGAGCACAGAGGAACATAAACGAACACAGAGGAGCACAGTGGAACACAGAGGAACATAAACGAACACAGAGGAGCACAGTGGAACACAGAGGAGCACTGAGGAACACAGAGGAACGCAGAGGAACATAAACGAACACAGAGGAGCACAGTGGAACACAGAGGAAAGCAGAGGAACATAAACGAACACAGAGGAGCACAGTGGAACACAGAGGAACATAAACGAACACAGAGCACAGTGGAACACAGAGGAACATAAACGAACACAGAGGAGCACAGTGGAACATAGAGGAACATAAACGAACACACAGGAGCACAGTGGAACACAGAGGAGCACTGAGGAACACAGAGGAACACAGAGGAACACAGAGGAACGCAGGGGAACATAAACGAACACAGAGGAGCACAGTGGAACACAGAGGAGCACAGAGGAAAGCAGAGGAAAATAAACGAACACAGAGGAGCACAGTAGAACACAGAGGAGCACTGAGCAACACAGAGGAACATAAACGAACACAGAGGAGCACAGTGGAACACAGAGGAACACAGAGGAGCACAGAGGAACACAGAGGAGCACAGAGGAACACAGAGGAGCACAGAGGAAAGCAGAGGAACATAAACGAACACAGAGGAGCACAGTGGAACACAGAGGAGCACTGAGGAACACAGAGGAACATAAACGAACACAGAGGAGCATAAACGAACACAGAGGAGCACAGTGGAACACAGAGGAGCACAGAGGAACATAAACGAACACAAAGGAGCACAGTGGAACACAGAGGAACATAAACGAACACAGAGGAGCACAGTGGAACACAGAGGAGCACTGAGGAACACAGAGGAACACAGAGGAACGCAGAGGAACATAAACGAACACAGAGGAGCACAGTGGAACACAGAGGAACATAAACGAACACAGAGGAGCACAGTGGAACACAGAGGAGCACTGAGGAACACAGAGGAACACAGAGGAACGCAGGGGAACATAAACGAACACAGAGGAGCACAGTGGAACACAGAGGAAAGCAGAGGAACATAAACGAACACAGAGGAGCACAGTGGAACACAGAGGAGCACAGAGGAACGCAGAGGAACATAAACGAACACAGAGGAGCACAGTGGAACACAGAGGAACATAAACGAACACAGAGGAGCACAGTGGAACACAGAGGAGCACTGAGGAACACAGAGGAACACAGAGGAACGCAGAGGAACATAAACGAACACAGAGGAGCACAGTGGAACACAGAGGAGCACAGAGGAAAGCAGATGAACATAAACGAACACAGAGGAGCACAGTGGAACACAGAGGAACATAAACGAACACAGAGGAGCACAGTGGAACACAGAGGAACATAAACGAACACAGAGGAGCACAATGGAACACAGAGGAGCACTGAGGAACACAGAGGAACATAAACGAACACAGAGGAGCACAGTGGAACACAGAGGAACATAAACGAACACAGAGGAGCACAGTGGAACACAGAGGAACGCAGAGGAACATAAACGAACACAGAGGAGCACAGTGGAACACAGAGGAGCACAGAGGAACGCAGAGGAACATAAACGAACACAGAGGAGCACAGTGGAACACAGAGGAGCACAGAGGAAAGCAGAGGAACATAAACGAACACAGAGGAGCACAGTGGAACACAGAGGAACATAAACGAACACAGTGGAACACAGAGGAGCACTGAGGAACGCAGAGGAACATAAACGAATACAGAGGAGCACAGTGGAACACAGAGGAACATAAACGAACACAGAGGAGCACTGAGGAACACAGAGGAACGCAGAGGAACATAAACGAACACAGAGGAGCACAGTGGAACACAGAGGAGCACAGAGGAAAGCAGAGGAACATAAACGAACACAGAGGAGCACAGTGGAACATAAACGAACACAGAGGAGCACTGAGGAACACAGAGGAACGCAGAGGAACATAAACGAACACAGAGGAGCACAGAGGAACATAAACGAACACAGAGGAGCACAGAGGAGCACAGAGGAGCACAGAGGAACGCAGAGGAACATAAACGAACACAGAGGAGCACAGTGGAACACAGAGGAGCACAGAGGAAAGCAGTGGAACATAAACGAACACAGAGGAGCACAGTGGAACACAGAGGAGCACTGAGGAACACAGAGGAACATAAACGAACACAGAGGAGCACAGTGGAACACAGAGGAACATAAACGAACACAGAGGAGCACAGTGGAACACAGAGGAACGCAGAGGAACATAAACGAACACAGTGGAACACAGAGGAGCACTGAGGAACGCAGAGGAACATAAACGAATACAGAGGAGCACAGTGGAACACAGAGGAACATAAACGAACACAGAGGAGCACTGAGGAACGCAGAGGAACATAAACGAACACAGAGGAGCACAGTGGAACACAGAGGAGCACAGAGGAAAGCAGAGGAACATAAACGAACACAGAGGAGCACAGTGGAACATAAACGAACACAGAGGAGCACTGAGGAACACAGAGGAACGCAGAGGAACATAAACGAACACAGAGGAGCACAGAGGAACACAGAGGAACATAAACGAACACAGAGGAGCACAGAGGAGCACAGAGGAGCACAGAGGAACGCAGAGGAACATAAACGAACACAGAGGAGCACAGTGGAACACAGAGGAGCACAGAGGAAAGCAGTGGAACATAAACGAACACAGAGGAGCACAGTGGAACACAGAGGAGCACTGAGGAACACAGAGGAACATAAACGAACACAGAGGAGCACAGTGGAACACAGAGGAACATAAACGAACACAGAGGAGCACAGTGGAACACAGAGGAACGCAGAGGAACATAAACGAACACAGAGGAGCACAGTGGAACACAGAGGAGCACAGAGGAACATAAACGAACACAGAGGAGCACAGTGGAACACAGAGGAACACAGAGGAGAACAGTGGAACACAGAGGAACATAAACGAACACAGTGGAACACAGAGGAGCACTGAGGAACGCAGAGGAACATAAACGAATACAGTGGAACACAGAGGAACACAGAGGAGCACATAGAAACACAGTGGAACACATAGGAACACAGAGGAATGCAAACAAACATCATATGGTGGTACGTTGGCGAGTAAACTCACCTCGCTTTTTGTGGTCACGTTCCTCAAGGTTCTCCAACACAACAAGAAGATCTTCAAACATCTGGAAATACAGACTACCACATGTGCTGTGGAAACAAGATCCAGTTCTCATCGTATTTCATTCTTTCACTTTCTCATTCAATCAGTGTAGTTCTGTTTCAACAGGCCTCGTTTTATCTCATCCTATTTCATTCTATCCCATTCATCCATGTCCTTTCCCTTTCATCCACTTATTTTCGTTTCTCTGTTTCACTTCCCACGTGATCATGTCCAAGTGTTCCATACTACTATTGATAGCATATCAACTCTGAATGTCACGTGTTTATTAGTGTTACTACTAACCTACAGGCTCTGATTACTATACAAGCGATCAACGATTGTAAGTTATCCATTAACGCATTGGCATCCACCGATATACCATCTTGATTACGACTGCAACAGAAAAACAGGACGTAAATAAAGATGCAATACAATACAGCGAATAAATGGTGTAATTACTCACAGCATTGTGTTGACAACAATACCTTTGTTGATGTTGTAGGTTTGCCAGTCCACAAATCACGTTGCATAACGTATGTAGTAAACCATGTGCTACAGCCTTCAGCGATAACTCATCCACCTACAACCACAAACAACTCAACAACGGTTTCAAAAAACGGCAATTTTGCAGCGAGGAATATCGTATAAATTGCGGCTATTTTTACACGCGCATTTTGAAGTTGAAATGGAAGCCAGGAAATAATTGACAGCAAGCAGCAATTGTGACAAAATTACACAAAAAAGTCATGGTGTGTTAAATACTGACCTTCAGGAAAAGCTGACATAAGTGTTTGATCAACATGTGATGTAGATGTTGTGAGACTAGAGTATTTTCCAGGATAGACAGTAGTGGTACTACCCCCAGTGCACGTACAGTGCTTAGTAGACGCTGGTCAGTACTAGTGGTATATGCACTGGCAAATCAAATATACATGGTTACTCTTATACATGTTGTGAGACTAGAGTGTCTTCCAGGATAGACAGTAGTGGTACTATCCGTACTTATTTAATTAGTAGACGCTGGTCAGTACTAGTGGTATATGCACTGGCAAATCAAATATACATGGTTACTCTTAATACATACATAATTCTCCAGTCACATTTAGAGTCATACAAGCGGAATAGGCATAGAGATGAGAGTTGATGTAGAGATAGAGCGGTTTTCATTAACCCGTGAAACAAAGAGTACTAATTAGAGTGTAATAGTCAGATAAACACAATAGAAAACAAAAGAAGTAGTGCTAAATACGTTAAAGTGTATTTCACGGGTTTATGAAAACCACTCTAATGAGAGCTGCTATACTTACTAGTCCTTGTCCAGGTCCACTGGTCGACCAACCAGTAACCATAGACACGCTTCAATGGTTCCCTTGGTAACCTCGTGATCGTAAAGCTACAGAGTAAGATGGTATAGGTGAATAGACTGATAACTGATAATAACATCAACAAAGCTGTACCTGATTGGCTAAGAGGTGGAATCCACGGATATTGACGAAATGATTGTATCTTTCCGCTTCAGCTTTTTGTAAGTACAAACATAGGATCTAAAAAAGATACAATTCAACAATAAATTAATAAAGAAAACGTTAAGACAAAAGGGAAATGTTTTAGTGTTGCGCATGCTCAGCAAATATTCAAAAAGGGTTACTTAGTATGTGCTGCTCTCACACAGATTAGACATTTATATTATATATATGTGTCTAGATAGAGTAACGACCTACAGAGGATATCTAAAGATATGGCTTAGGGGCCGGATATCCCCTCCCTCACTGGCCTTTTGGTTAAGACCTAGTTTTATATAGCACCAGGATAGAGTGAATGTGGCTGAAATTTTGCATCCCATACATAGGTGCATCTCGGTATAATTATTAGTACTTATTACATAAATACCTTGCATCCCATACATAGGTGCATCTCGGTTTAATTATTAGTACTTATTACATAAATACCTTGTATCCCATACATAGGTACATCTCGGTATAATTATTAGTACTTATTACATAAATACCTTGTATCCCATACATAGGTACATCTCGGTATAATTATTAGTACTTATTACATAAATACCTTGTATCCCATACATAGGTGCATCTCGGTATAATTATTAGTACTTATTACATAAATACCTTGTATCCCATACATAGGTGCATCTCGGTATAATTATTAGTACTTATTACATAAATACCTTGTATCCCATACATAGGTACATCTCGGTATAATTATTAGTACTTATATTACATAAATACCTTGTATCCCATACATAGGTGCATCTCGGTATAATTATTAGTACTTATTACATAAATACCTTGTATCCCATACGTAGGTACATCTCGGTATAATTATTAGTACTTATTACATAAATACCTTGTATCCCATACGTAGGTGCATTGTGGGTCAGTAGTCTTGGTATAAGTATTTATTACATATCTACTGAAATACCTTGTATCCCATACGTAGGTGCATTGTGGGTCAGTAGTCTTGGTATAAGTATTTATTACATATCTACTGAAATACCTTGTATCCCATACGTAGGTGCATTGTGGGTCAGTAGTCTTGGTATAAGTATTTATTACATATCTACTGAAATACCTTGTATCCCATACGTAGGTGCATTGTGGGTCAGTAGTCTTGGTATAAGTATTTATTACATATCTACTGAAATACCTTGTATCCCATACGTAGGTGCATTGTGGGTCAGTAGTCTTGGTATAAGTATTTATTACATATCTACTGAAATACCTTGTATCCCATACGTAGGTGCATTGTGGGTCAGTAGTCTTGGTATAAGTATTTATTACATATCTACTGAAATACCTTGTATCCCATACGTAGGTGCATTGTGGGTCAGTAGTCTCGGTATAAGTATTTATTACATATCTACTGAAATACCTTGTATCCCATACGTAGGTGCATTGTGGGTCAGTAGTCTTGGTATAAGTATTTATTACATATCTACTGAAATACTTTGTATCCCATACGTAGGTGCATTGTGGGTCAGTAGTCTCGGTATAAGTATTTATTACATATCTACTGAAATACTTTGTATCCCATACGTAGGTGCATTGTGGGTCAGTAGTCTTGGTATAAGTATTTATTACATATCTACTGAAATACCTTGTATCCCATACGTAGGTGCATTGTGGGTCAGTAGTCTCGGTATAAGTATTTATTACATATCTACTGAAATACCTTGTATCCCATACGTAGGTGCATTGTGGGTCAGTAGTCTCGGTATTGATATTTATTACATATCTACTGAAATACTTTGTATTCCATACGTAGGTGCATTGTGGGTCAGTAGTCTTGGTATAAGTATTTATTACATATCTACTGAAATACTCTGTATCCCATACGTAGGTGCATTGTGGGTCAGTAGTCTTGGTATAAGTATTTATTACATATCTACTGAAATACCTTGTATCCCATACGTAGGTGCATTGTGGGTCAGTAGTCTCGGTATAAGTATTTATTACATATCTACTGAAATACTTTGTATCCCATACGTAGGTGCATTGTGGGTCAGTAGTCTTGGTATAAGTATTTATTACATATCTACTGAAATACCTTGTATCCCATACGTAGGTGCATTGTGGGTCAGTAGTCTCGGTATTGATATTTATTACAATATCTACTGAAATACTCTGTATCCCATACGTAGGTGCATTGTGGGTCAGTAGTCTTGGTATAAGTATTTATTACATATCTACTGAAATACCTTGTATCCCATACGTAGGTGCATTGTGGGTCAGTAGTCTCGGTATAAGTATTTATTACATATCTACTGAAATACTTTGTATCCCATACGTAGGTGCATTGTGGGTCAGTAGTCTTGGTATAAGTATTTATTACATATCTACTGAAATACCTTGTATCCAATACGTAGGTGCATTGTGGGTCAGTAGTCTCGGTATAAGTATTTATTACATATCTACTGAAATACTTTGTATCCCATACGTAGGTGCATTGTGGGTCAGTAGTCTTGGTATAAGTATTTATTACATATCTACTGAAATACCTTGTATCCCATACGTAGGTGCATTGTGGGTCAGTAGTCTCGGTATAAGTATTTATTACATATCTACTGAAATACCTTGTATCCCATACATAGGTGCATTGTGGGTCAGTAGTCTCGGTATTGATATTTATTACATATCTACTGAAATACTTTGTATTCCATACGTAGGTGCATTGTGGGTCAGTAGTCTCGGTATAAGTATTTATTACATATCTACTGAAATACTTTGTATCCCATACGTAGGTGCATTGTGGGTCAGTAGTCTTGGTATAAGTATTTATTACATATCTACTGAAATACTTTGTATCCCATACGTAGGTGCATTGTGGGTCAGTAGTCTTGGTATAAGTATTTATTACATATCTACTGAAATACTTTGTATCCTATACGTAGGTGCATTGTGGGTCAGTAGTCTTGGTATAAGTATTTATTACATATCTACTGAAATACTTTGTATCCCATACGTAGGTGCATTGTGGGTCAGTAGTCTTGGTATAAGTATTTATTACATATCTACTGAAATACCTTGTATCCCATACGTAGGTGCATTGTGGGTCAGTAGTCTTGGTATAAGTATTTTTACATATCTACTGAAATACCTTGTATCCCATACGTAGGTGCATTGTGGGTCAGTAGTCTTGGTATAAGTATTTATTACATATCTACTGAAATACTTTGTATCCCATACGTAGGTGCATTGTGGGTCAGTAGTCTTGGTATAAGTATTTATTACATATCTACTGAAATACCTTGTATCCCTGGTACGTAGGTGCATTGTGGGTTAGTAGTCTTGGTATAAGTATTTTTACATATCTACTGAAATACCTTGTATCCCATACGTAGGTGCATTGTGGGTCAGTAGTCTTGGTATAAGTATTTATTACATATCTACTGAAATACTTTGTATCCCATACGTAGGTGCATTGTGGGTCAGTAGTCTCGGTATAAGTATTTTTACATATCTACTGAAATACCTTGTATCCCATACGTAGGTGCATTGTGGGTCAGTAGTCTTGGTATAAGTATTTTTACATATCTACTGAAATACCTTGTATCCCATACGTAGGTGCATTGTGGGTCAGTAGTCTTGGTATAAGTATTTTTACATATCTACTGAAATACCTTGTATCCCATACGTAGGTGCATTGTGGGTCAGTAGTCTTGGTATAAGTATTTTTACATATCTACTGAAATACCTTGTATCCCATACGTAGGTGCATTGTGGGTCAGTAGTCTGGTATAAGTATTTTTTACATATCTACTGAAATACCTTGTATCCCATACGTAGGTGCATTGTGGGTCAGTAGTCTTGGTATAAGTATTTATTACATATCTACTGAAATACCTTGTATCCCATACGTAGGTGCATTGTGGGTCAGTAGTCTTGGTATAAGTATTTTTACATATCTACTGAAATACCTTGATGACTAGTTCTCTAACCAAGGAGGACTGGTGCGACACCCATACCAGTAGATATTCGACCTTCAGTACACCACCCACCACAGCAGGAATCTGCTCCGCTTGTAGGTTAAGAAGAACCTTCTGCAGTAGCTTTAACAAACCCAACCGCATCTACAAAACGACAACATATTATAGATGATTCCCATCATGCATTGGGCACTGATCATTCACGCTTACCTTAGTCATGTGATCAGTAACGTGTTGATCTCTGTTATGTACAGGTTTATATGTACCAGTACTAGACTTTATACCAGGATAGCCTTCTACCACTAGATACTCGTCAACTGAACTCTGGGGAGCCACACACACTAATAATAATAATAATAATAATAATAATAATAATAATAATAATAATAATAATAATAATAATAATAATAATAATAATAATAATAATAATAATAATAATAACAACAACAACAACAACAACAACAACAACAACAACAATAATAATAATAATAATAATAATAATAATTTATTTAGGGTCAATCATAACAGTACAGGGAGTGGTTGCCCAAATCTCCCGCACCATAGATAAAAGTAGTCGACAAAGAATATGGTTGGTTGGACTTTAGACAAATGTGTGTGTCAAGATTCCGCTGACAAACATCGACATACCTGCTTCTCAGTGAACTAAAGTCTGATTCGTTGATGAAGTCATACTCCATGACGTCAACACTTGACATACCAATGCTTTGTGTTGTTGTACTATGTTTAGATATTGACACAGGCTTGCTCCCAGGCCCCCTGTACGACTCGTTAACAGGTGTCTGAGGTGTTACTGGGGTCTTGGGGGTCTGGGGACTCTCTTGTAAAGGACTACCTTGTAGTAAGATACTGCCGCCATCAGCAGAACCACATATATGCCTTACGCCGCTAGACGAAGCAGGGCCAGGAATTTGAACTGTTAGCTTTTTGTGTACGTAAGGCTGAGGGCAGCTTGCAAAATGAGGTGATATGAACTGAATTGTTGAAGACTCTGTTGGTTGAGAAGAAGAGTCGGTAGTGTCACTTGGTGGATCTACGAGCGACACTCTCTTCTCGCTTTGTTTGCTCGCTGTTTTCATTCTCTTTTGTCGTTCTTTGAATACTTCGTCGTTTTGATTTTTCTCTTCGCCTTGAAATGTTCTTTCCTCTCCATCTTGCTGATGGTTATCTTTACAAACACTTCGATTATCGACGTTACACATGACGGGACTCAATGGAATACTCTGCTTCTTTATTGCAAGAACTGGGGCTTGCAGCGACGATGGCGATAATGGCTGACGAGTTACTGAAGGAACTCTGTGACCTAATCAGTACATAGACAGTTACCATACAAAACAATGATGTTACTATAGAAACAATGACATAACCATAGAAACAATGACATTACCATAGAAACAATGACGTTACCATAGAAACATAATGACATTACAAGAGTAAACTATGGGAACAATGACGTTACAAGAGTAATAATCACAAGATGTAGACATTGAACAACTTTGTGAAGACACACGTACCAAAGTCAAAGCTATGCTCAGTCAAGTAGAATCTGGTCGGAGAATGAAGACGAGTTGTGTCCTCTGTTGGATGCATGGCAATCAAGAACTCGCACACAGCTTTAAGTACAGTCAAATCAGGGGGGTTCCCCATGATGTTCTGGATGATGTTGACGTACAACGTACTGATGGTAGAGGGGATTTCAGTGAACCCTTCGCCTTGTCTTTCCTACAGATGGCAGATGGATGCGAGAATGAATAAATGAACGAATGAATGAACGGCCGAATGAATTAACGAACGAATGAATAAATGAACGAACAAATGAATGAATGAACTGATGAACGAACAAATGAATGAACAAATGAATGAATGAATGAACGAATGAATGAACGAACGACCGAATGAATTAACGACCGAATGAATAAACGAATGAATGAATGAACAAATGAATGAACAAATGAATGAATGAATGAACGAATGAATGAACGACCGAATGAATTAACGACCGAATGAATAAACGAACAAATGAATGAACGAACAAATTAATGAACGAATGAATGAATGAACGAATGAATGAACGACCGAATGAATAAATGAACGAATGAATGAACGAATAAATGAATGAATGAATGAACGACCGAATGAATTAACGACCGAATGAATAAACGAACGAACAAATGAATGAACGAACAAATGAATGAATGAATGAATGAACAAATGAATGAATGAACGAACAAATGAACGAATGAATGGATGAACGAACGAACAACCGACCGAATGAATGAATGATGTCAATCACGTTGATACCTGACAACCAATCAGCAGTTGTTGTACAAGCTCAGCTTTCTGGAATTGACTTATGTTAAACTTGTAATGTGGATGACTTGCATGAACCAGAATCTCCAGGGTCGAGAGAAGCATCTCAAAGACGCCTTGTTTAGCTTTGTCCCAGACTTTCCAGTTCAACAGGTAATGTTTGAATATGTCGACGTTACGTACGACAGCATTGGAGTCAATGTTCAACATAATCGGGTTATCGGACAAGTTTGTATGCTTGAACACATCGCCATCACATGCAGCCTCCATCAACACCTTACAAATATTACAATGAAAAGATTAAACTACAATATTAAATCATTGTAAAATACACTGATTTTTATAACCACAACCTTTAGGTTACCATGGTAACACCTTACTTTAAGCATATGATATCCAATCATGCATTGTGGGGTGAGTAGTATTCTTTTCAGCAAAGCGTAGCCAGACTGTTGGTCCATTGCGCATGCATGGTATTCACAGTTCCGTTGTAACGACAACACAACTGACAGTGCATCAGCTTGAGTCTTGTTGTCGGTCGTCATCTCCACAACCTGTACGACAGACACGAGTTAGCCTAGGATAAGCTAATAGACATCATTCATAGACGTAATAAAGTAGGTACACGTCATCCTAGCATACGACAGACATGAGTTAGCCTAGGATAAGCTAATAGACATCACTCATAGACGTAATAAAGTAGGTACACGTCATCCTAGCATACGACAGACATGAGTTAGCCTAGGATAAGCTAATAGACATCATTCATAGACGTAATAAAGTAGGTACACGTCATCCTAGCATACGACAGACATGAGTTAGCCTAGGATAAGCTAATAGACATCATTCATAGATGTAATAAAGTAGGTACACGTCATCCTAGCATACGACAGACATGAGTTAGCCTAGGATAAGCTAATAGACATCATTCATAGACGTAATAAAGTAGGTACACGTCATCCTAGCATATGACAGACATGAGTTAGCCTAGGATAAGCTAATAGACATCACTCATAGACGTAATAAAGTAGGTACACGTCATCCTAGCATACGACAGACATGAGTTAGCCTAGGATAAGCTAATAGACATCATTCATAGACGTAATAAAGTAGGTACACGTCATCCTAGCATACGACAGACATGAGTTAGCCTAGGATAAGCTAATAGACATCATTCATAGATGTAATAAAGTAGGTACACGTCATCCTAGCATACGACAGACATGAGTTAGCCTAGGATAAGCTAATAGACATCATTCATAGATGTAATAAAGTAGGTACACGTCATCCTAGCATACGACAGACATGAGTTAGCCTAGGATAAGCTAATAGACATCATTCATAGATGTAATAAAGTAGTACACGTCATCCTAGCATACGACAGACATGAGTTAGCCTAGGATAAGCTAATAGACATCACTCATAGACGTAATAAAGTAGGTACACGTCATCCTAGCATACGACAGACATGAGTTAGCCTAGGATAAACTAAAGACATCATTCATAGATGTAATAAAGTAGGTACACATCGTACTATAGCATACGACAGACATGAGTTAGCCTAGGATAAGCTAATAGACATCATTCATAGATGTAATAAAGTAGGTACACGTCATCCTAGCATACGACAGACATGAGTTAGCCTAGGATAAGCTAATAGACATCACTCATAGACGTAATAAAGTAGGTACACGTCATCCTAGCATACGACAGACATGAGTTAGCCTAGGATAAGCTAATAGACATCATTCATAGACGTAATAAAGTAGGTACACATCGTACTATAGCATACGACAGACATGAGTTAGCCTAGGATAAGCTAATAGACATCATTCATAGACGTAATAAAGTAGGTACACGTCATCCTAGCATACGACAGACATGAGTTAGCCTAGGATAAGCTAATAGACATCACTCATAGACGTAATAAAGTAGGTACACGTCATCCTAGCATACGACAGACATGAGTTAGCCTAGGATAAGCTAATAGACATCACTCATAGACGTAATAAAGTAGGTACACATCGTACTATAGCATACGACAGACATGAGTTAGCCTAGGATAAGCTAATAGACATCATTCATAGATGTAATAAAGTAGGTACACGTCATCCTAGCATACGACAGACATGAGTTAGCCTAGGATAAACTAATAGACATCATTCATAGATGTAATAAAGTAGGTACACGTCATCCTAGCATACGACAGACATGAGTTAGCCTAGGATAAGCTAATAGACATCACTCATAGACGTAATAAAGTAGGTACACGTCATCCTAGCATACGACAGACATGAGTTAGCCTAGGATAAGCTAATAGACATCATTCATAGACGTAATAAAGTAGGTACACGTCATCCTAGCATACGACAGACACGAGTTAGCCTAGGATAAGCTAATAGACATCACTCATAGACGTAATAAAGTAGGTACACGTCATCCTAGCATACGACAGACATGAGTTAGCCTAGGATAAGCTAATAGACATCATTCATAGATGTAATAAAGTAGGTACACGTCATCCTAGCATACGACAGACATGAGTTAGCCTAGGATAAGCTAATAGACATCACTCATAGACGTAATAAAGTATAGGTACACGTCATCCTAGCATACGACAGACATGAGTTAGCCTAGGATAAGCTAATAGACATCATTCATAGACGTAATAAAGTAGGTACACGTCATCCTAGCATACGACAGACATGAGTTAGCCTAGGATAAGCTAATAGACATCACTCATAGACGTAATAAAGTAGGTACACATCGTACTATATATAGCATACGACAGACATGAGTTAGCCTAGGATAAGCTAATAGACATCACTCATAGACGTAATAAAGTAGGTACACATCGTACTATAGCATACCTTAGCAAACAGATAGATAAAGACAGTCATCCCTCCTACGTCATATGCTGCTTCCAGGAACGTACTGACCCTCACTGCCTCGACTTCAAGAAACAGTTTAGCCTCGTTCTGAACTAAGTTCATTGTGATTGGTGGTTTGTTTGATACGTCATACTGACTGGCTCTTCGTGACTTGTCATCCATATTTGGTGATCGAACAGCTTGATTGAACACGGATGGATTGGTAGGCGAGTAGGACAGAAATAAACAACCCTAGAAATCAAACAGCGAAGCACATGTTTAGTTGGATGCAAATTAATAATCAATATAATATCACTCCTTGAATCACTGCACTATATAGTAACACCTGTCATGACAGACAGTCATCTCCCGTAACCAGTACGTACCAGTCCATACTTCAAGACTATACACACCCTTAAATACCACTGTCACCTGTCATGATAGACAATCATCTCCCGTAACCAGTACGTACCAGTCCATACTTCAAGTCTATACTCACCCTTAAATATGACTCCAGGTCTGGAATAATCATGTGAGGACTGCTAAGGAACCCAGTCCTTAACTCGCTTGCAACCGACCGCTCACTTATCGAGAGTCTGGACCAGAGTTTGCTTGCAATCAGGAAAGGCTGAGAGGAACTGACAATCAAAGTATCAGAATATGACAGAAAGAAATGACATACAATGAAGGAGGCACTCACTCGTTTGGGCCTGGAGTCAGGAGTTCAAAGTCTTTCTGTAAATGTCCAACACTGACAGCATTTGGTCCCAGTGAATAGAGGTAAAAGGCTTCGTTCTTTGCCACAAGCCATTCAACACCAGACGAGTGCTTCTTGACACCTTTAGCACTGGGTGCTAATGAAGTAATCATTAGTGCAGTCCCTGACTTATCTACCTGTCTGTCTGTTTTCTGTCATCCTCAACTCTGTCTTTCTTGGTGTCCGTTGGTCTGTTTGTCGGTCTGTCAGTTTGTCTGTCTGTCTTTCCGTTGGTCTGTCTTGTCTGTTGGTCTGTCTGTCTGTCTTGTCCATTGGTCTGTCTGTCTTGTCCGTTGGTCTGTTTGGCTTGTCCGTTGGTCTGTCTGTCTGTCTGTCTTGTCCGTTGGTCTGTCTGTCCTTCCGTTGGTCTGTCTGTCTTGTCCGTTGGTCTGTCTGTCCTTCCGTTGGTCTGTCTGTCTTGTCCGTTAGTCTGTCTGTCTTTCCGTTGGTCTGTCTGTTTTGTCCATTGGTCTTTCTGTCTTGTCCGTTGGTCTGTCTGTCTGTCTTTCCATTGGTCTGTCTGTCTTGTCCGTTGGTCTGTCTGTCTGTCTTGTCCATTGGTCTGTCTGGCTTGTCCGTTGGTCTGTCTGGCCATTGGTCTGTCTGTCTGTCTGTCTTGTCCGTTGGTTTGTCTGTCTGTTGGTAGGTCTGTCTGTCCGTTGGTCTGTCTGTCCGTTGGTTTGTCTGTCTGACCATTGGTCTGTCTGTCTGTTGGTCTGTCTGTCCGTTGGTCTGTCTGTCCATTGGTCTGTCTGTCCGTTGGTTTGTCTGTCTGTTGGTCTGTCTGTCCGTTGTTATGTCTGTCTGTCCGTTGGTCTGTGTGTCTGTCCATTGGTCTGTCTGTCTGTCCGTTGGTCTGTCTGTCCGTTGGTTTGTCTGTCTGTCCGTTGGTCTGTCTTCACTAGTTTTCACTATAGAGGTGCGAAGATATGGAACTCTATCCCCTCTGAAATTAAATCTGCTTCAAAAAAGGATCTGTTTAAAAAAATCAATATCAAGTTGGCGTGCTGTCAGTGCTCAGCAAAGTCTGTCCGTTGGTTTGTCTGTCTGTCCGTTGGTCTGTCTGTCCATTGGTCTGTCTGTCTGTCCATTGGTCTGTCTGGGATAATCTATCTGTCTACACGACAGATACTCACCAGTGAACAAAAGCAAGCTGCCTACGTCATAGCCTTCAGGAAAAACTGACTTCTCTTTCCCAGTCCCATCTCTCTTTGATGTAGTAAGTACCACGTGACCAAGTAACGCCACAGATAAAGTACACTTATCGTCGGTCCAAGGGAGGGGAGGGCCAAAGTATAGCTCAGTGATATCAGTACCGTCCACTATTAGCAGTATCTGTAAGTACAAACAAGATGATGATGATGATTATAGATGATTTGTACATTTATGCAATGGGTCAATACCTTGCAGGAGTCGACAACACAGTCAGCTGCAGGGTGTCTTTGTTTTGATTGAGATAACGAAACAACCACGTGATGCCATCGACCGCGTGTTAGAGCTGGGGGTCTGGTAACTAGTTCTTTGACAACATCATACCCATCCGTACCCCCTTTAGTCGATTTAGTCCACCTGAAATAACGATAGTACTGACATGTCAAGGACTTGTATAACATGGTTCAAATGCTTTATCAAATAAAACTACAAACCTGAACAACAACGATGCGTTGGATGGGAAGATCCACACTTCAAACAAACACCTTCTAGACCCAAACGAACAAATATGTATGGCTTCCTCACAAGAGAGCGTGTCGGTCCGCACTCCAGTCCAGTCCATGTTAGAACAACTCATTGACCTGTCAGGGCGAGTACTACGAGCTGTGTCACGGGGTATCCCTACGTCACTCTCTGGCAATCGTCTTGGGTTATGAACACGTACCCACAATGCAATGCTGAAGTCTGACAGAGGCCATATCTGGTTACCAAGACAACAAAGATTGACAGCCTTGACTGAGAATGGTGAAGGTAAGTCGGCTGTGTCCTCGGCTGGGATGGAATCTGATCGCTCGTGTCTTTCGTCTGTTTCTCCTCGTGTCTTGGATGCTCGTGCGAGTAGCTTAGACTGTGGTTTAGAGCGTCGATATCGTTCCTGACATTCAGAGCTGTGTTTGTTGATTTTAGACCATGATCCTTCAGTGCTACAGCCTTCACTTGATGCATCACCTGTGCTGTGAAGTAACGAACCACCTTTGCTTCTGTAAAACAACATGAACCAATCGTCATGATCACCATCAAATCACTAATCCAACAACCACCACCACAACACCACAGACACCATCATCTATCTTTAATTTTACCTCTTCATCATTGCTTCATGTCGCAATCTTTGACTCTTGGTCTTTCGTCCTGTGACCTTCAACCGTGGATCCACAGTGTGAAGATGACATGGAAAAGAAATCATGAAGGCAGGTCCCTGTGAGAGGCACGCTCTGCTGGCAATGTGCGCCAAACCACTGCAGAGTAAATCCTAAAATGAGAAAAATATAAACGTTTGAATTCTCTCGTGTCGGACTTTACCAGTGAAGTGGCAGCTACTACTTACTGCTGGTATGGACTGTGATTTAAAGATTGCAATGAAATCCTTTAGCTCAGATGCCCTGATTTGATAACTAGCGAGACTGACGAGTAAGTCCACTACGATTGCTTGAAGACCTAAGAAATGGATAGAAAATGAACGTTACTTTTCCCTCCTCAACCCTTCTGCTTCTTCCTCTATTGTCCTTTCACACAATCCATCCTTACCTCGTAACTGCTTCTCATTACTGCTGAGAACATTCTTGTAACATTGGAGAACACTGCACATCAAGCCCTGCACACAAGAAATTGAGATCAAAATTGCAACAACGAAAGCTTATCGAGCAAACAATCAAGTACCTCCTCACACAGAACTTTACAGTTGTGTTCACAGTCCTTGACGAGGCCTAGAAGACTCCTAGCAGCGTGGGTGAGCACAGACACTGTTTTGCTGTGATTAAGGTCATTACATATCATTAACTGATTACAACTATTATAAGAAGGTAAATAAATAAATGTTATTATTATTATTAAGAAGGTTCTCGATAGTTTCTCTACCTGGACGACTTGTAAGGTTCACATTCGTATGCTGCTTCCAACAACTTGAACAAAAACTGATTGATTTGTGGATAAATAATGATCCCGTGAATGTCTCTACTGGGCCTCGTCTCTGCAGTACTTTTACGCTGTTCACGTTGCTGTTTTTTGGGCTGAATTGTCTGCAGGGAAAAAAAAAATCTTCATCATCATCATCATCATCATTATTTTTATGCCTTCTCGTGACTGTCCTATAAGATAAAAAGGTGCTGTTTCCCTTGTAGCTAGTTTACTGGGCAATAAAAACACACAAACTTCCAGTATGGAGTAAAATGGCTATGGGCCATATAGTTAATTATTACCATAGGGCCCAAAGCCGCTTTTATTACTCGTGCCCAGGCCGTAGGCCGCACGAGTTATAAAATCCAATGCGTATTTTATTTTTTTCAATGTCAGAAAATCGCAAAGTTGTGCAATATCCGGTCACATGCTATCGAGACCCAAATATAAATAGGGGAGAGGGTTGGGGATCAGCAAATGGGGAGGACAAGGGGAGAAGGTTTGCAACGCCTATACTAGTACCGATGCCTAGTATCTCCGTATACTTGTATTGGAACCATTTATATACAAACATTTATCTTTCTCGTAATCGATGTGGGACTTTGACAAATCCAAAACACTATGCACATGAGGGCTGGTGTGTCGAAAGGAAGGGAATTTGTACTACTGAATTGCCTCGCACAAGCGCAATGTTAAAAAGTGGCGAAATTAAATGTGTTGGCCCAATGAAGGATAAAAAGACGAGATATAAAGCAACAAGTCAGAGCCCGATCCCCTTCATCGGTCGCCGTTCAGCGCTTAAGTCAACAAATCAAAATTCACAAGACAACTGACCCATCATCGAATAAATACAACTCAAAACCTCAAGAAAACTACACATGGGACTTCAACAACTATTATTCTTTATTTCTAGTATTTTTTTTAGGGAACGAGATAGAAAATAATGCTTTTGAAAAACAATAAACAAACTCATACACAAAACTATAAAATGACCGGTTGAACCAAAATTTTCGAATCGCTCAAAACCACAATTTCTTGCTCAAATTTCTACACCAATTTGTTCTTTAATTTTCAGACTACTGTTGTGAAGACATTTTTGAGAATCTCATACCCTTTGAAGGCTTTATCAGAGCTCTTTCCTGACCCAAAACGAAAACCAAAGACGTCACGATCCACTGATTTCTACGTTTGGGCTACCTGTGACCACAAGAAGCCCAATTATACAACTGACACACACGAACATTCAGTGAAAATCCAGATAAGCACACGAATAGCTGGACGTCTATGTGTTCTACTAGAAAGGAAACCACAAGCTTATATTTATGGTATTTTATATTTCGAAGTCTAAATGAAAAATCGACCGACAACAACTATCAATCATTGAACACATTTTTATATAAGCTTTACTTACCAAGACAATGGTCTCTTGATTTTACTTTTAAAATGTTCAAATATTTTCACTCTAAGAGCGAAATATAAAACATACGGCATTGATCACGAAAGATAACTGCGACATGTGCTGGTTCCAGGTAGAAAAGGGAAGCTTTCAAGCAAAAATCAAACTCGTATACAAACTAGCCTCGAAATCCACACTTCCACAGGGATCCCAATTCTTGAAGCATGTCAGTACATGTCAGCTCATTCTCAACAGGGCACGAGTGTACATTGCCCATAGCAATGTCTAGTTGAAAGAATAATTTCATGTCAACATATATTAGACATTTTTTCTATCAGTGAAATGCATCAATTATGCAAGATGTGAACTTAGCCCAGTAAAGGTGAGGGCCAGAAAACGCCATACAGTGTGTAAATACCATGCGAGGAGGTCAAAGGGGAGGAGGAGGGAAAATTCACCAAGTTGACTTGTCATGCTCAATGAACGAGTGACCTCGCTTGACATGCTCACGTGCTGTATAACCCCGGAGGGGGGGGGGGGTCACGTAATAAGCAATCCCTTATACCCACCTCACGCGTACTGTATGTAACATAACAAATTACACAGGGATACCGTAGGGAGGTGTCCCAAAATAGAATATAATAACAATAATAAAAACAGACACGAGAAACATAAAAACTCTATTTGCTAGCAAATATTTCATTTATTTTATTATTATTACTATATATTATTATATTATTATTTTTATTATTATCTTTATTATTATTATTATTATTACAATATTATTATTATTATTATTATTTTATTATCTTTATTATTATTATCATTATTATTACAATATTATAATTACTATTATTATATTATTATTATTATATTATTATTATTATTACAACTGTTATTATTATTACTATTACATTATTGCCCTACCTGTCTACTGGTCTTGTCCTCTGAGTCATCGCTGCTGTCAGTATTCACCTCGTTATCAGCCTCATAACCATCTTCTACAGACTTCTTATGATTGACAGGAGAATCGATATCATCATCGATCATTAACTGTGACCACTCCCCCTCGCGCTCACCAATACAGCTCTTCGTCATGAGCAACTCTGTCTCCAGGGCCTCACTACTGTCTTGTTGGTTAGGGAATGGGCTCAAGTAAAGTGTTTTAACTGCTGCCTTGGTGAACGAGTCACAGAGGCCTCGGTCAAGTGTTTCTTTGAGGATGTTTGAGTTAAGTACAGTCTGCTCTGCCTCGTGGAGGATGGAATTCACTCCAGGCAAACCCTGAAAACAATAACGATACGAAATGCGATGTGAAAAAGTGGGAAACGAAACCCAAAACAAATACGCCAAAATCCCATCAGGGCAGAAGCGCACAAGAAATATACAAGCAACGTAATGCAAAGGACATGTGTGCGGTAACGTACTCACCTCGTAATCTTGTACAAAGCCAGCATACGATATTCTGATACACACACATGTGTGGTAATGTACTCACCTCGTAATCTTGTACAAAGCCAGCATACGATATTGTGATACACACATGCGCGCGGTAACGTACTCACCTCGTAATCTTGTACAAAGCCAGCATACGATATTGTGATACACACATGCGCGTGGTAACGTACTCACCTCGTAATCTTGTACAAAGCCAGCATACGATATTCTGATACACACACATGTGTGGTAATGTACTCACCTCGTAATCTTGTACAAAGCCAGCATACGATATTCTGATACACACATGCGCGCGGTAACGTACTCACCTCGTAATCTTGTACAAAGCCAGCATACGATATTCTGATACACACATGCGCGCGGTAACGTACTCACCTCGTAATCTTGTACAAAGCCTGCATACGATATTGTGATACACACATGCGCGCGGTAACGTACTCACCTCGTAATCTTGTACAAAGCCAGCATACGATATTGTGATACACACATGCGCGCGGTAACGTACTCACCTCGTAATCTTGTACAAAGCCAGCATACGATATTCTGATACACACAGCTAGCACAACCTCAAATAAAGCTACAGTAACTGTAGAGTCTTCTTCGTTAGTTGACATAGGACACTTGAAGTATTCAAACAACCACTTTAATAGTTCATAGCTGTACTGTGGCCCTTTATCGGCGATAAACGAATCAACGAATACCTTGTTCGAAACCAGTAAGTTTAAACAAGCCTTCCAAACATGGAATCGTAGAGAGAGGTTGTCGAGAGGGGGGATGCGAACTGTATGGCGTCGTTCAGCAGCCTCGTGCAAGCAACTCTCCTTCTCTGTATCCTCACTAGGGGCGTCTTCGTTAATACAGGGTTGAGAATCATGACCAAAGTTACTGATTTCTTCACTACTTGCGTCTGTCGTTTTCTCGCTCTTTAACGAAGATTTGTACGTCTTAACATTGGCTGTAAACCTCAGTAAAGCAAGGAAAGTCTTAATAGCAGTAGTACACTCTTGACTTTCTTCTGGCTCGGTTTCCTGTTTCTTCTCACCTGGAGTCTTCGTGCGATCTTCCAATGAAACAAGAAATTCAAATACTCCAATCACTAACTCTTGGAGTTCGACTATGTCTAAAAACACTTGCAACTCGCTCAGACCTCCGCAGTTAAAGAATAACAATCTAGAGGAGTCACTTACGAGAAGGGAGGGGAGATATCCCAGTAACATATTCAGTACATCCTTAGACAAACCACCACTATTGGAAGATGATCGAATAATTCGTGAGCCTTCTCTGGAGCCAAGAATTGGTGTAGTCACGTGTGTGAGAGTGTTCAATGCTTTGTCCACATCACCGTTTTTGTTGCGATTTCTGTGCAAATCAAAGCGAAAGATAGACGGGAGCAGGGCGACTCGAAATAATTCATCCTTTAAGCTTGTTGATCCAAAGACAACGAGTGTTTTGAGAGACTTTGCTGTTTCTAAGGTCAGCCATGGATCTCCAGTTGTGAGAAAAGAACAATACTGCGACAAACACGCCCAGGCGTCGCTCTCCTGTGGGCTCCTTACAAAGTGTCGTGGTGAACGAGAGAGTAGTTCGTTATCAGAGAAGCTACCAGTTCGTCTTGATGGACTGGACTTGGGAGATTTGGAATACCACCTTTTACTTCTTGTTCTTGGCCTGTTGTTATACTGAGTTTCTTGTGTCGTTTTCGAGACGACAGCATCGTCTAATGATGTTATAACCAACTGATTGATGAGTCGAAGTATTTGAGTCTGTAATGGACGCGGTTGAAGTAAAAACCTACAAATAGAAATGTCGACCAGATCGCTTAATTAGTAGAGACTGGAAAACATATACTCCTAGTGTATGATGTGGGCTCCCAACTAAAATTTTTTATTTTTTATTTTATTATTATTTTTATTATCATCATCATCATCATCATTATTATTATATTATTATTATATTATTATTATTATTATTACTGGTTTATATGAGTTCTAGAGGAAAAAAGAAAAGAGCGATGCATCGTTTCTACTGCATTGGGTTCATGTAAAGTTCCATTAGGCCTAAGTAATGAATGTCCAATGACTATGAACACCTTCGGACAAGAAACAATACGACTACAACACGACACTACGAGAAGAAGAGACTCCGAAACAACCATCCACGAAAAGAAACGACGTTACGAGAACATACGGTGCGATACGACCACGTTACGAGGACATACGTTGCGATACGACCAGGCTACGACAACATACGGTGCGATACGACCAGGCTACGAGAACATACGGTGCGATACGACCAGGCTACGAGAACATACGGTGTGATACGACCAGACTACGAGAACATATGGTGCGATATGACCAGGCTACGAGAACATACGGTGCAATACGACCACGTTACGAGAACATACGGTGCGATACGACCAGGCTACGAGAACATACGGTGCGATATGATCAGGCTACGAGAACATACGGTGCGATACGACCACGTTACGAGAACATACGGTGCGATACGACCAGGCTACGAGAACATACGGTGCGATATGACCAGGCTACGAGAACATACGGTGCGATACGACCACGTTACGAGAACATACGGTGCGATACGACCAGGCTACGAGAACATACGGTGCGATACGACCACGTTATGAGAACATACGGTGCGATACGACCACGTTACGAGGACATATGGTGCGACACGACCAGGCTACGAGAACATCGATGAGGTACGACCAGGCTACGAGAATATACGGTGCGATACGACCACGTTACGAGAACATACGGTGCGATACGACCACGTTACGAGGACATATGGTGCGACACGACCAGGCTACGAGAACATCGATGAGGTACGACCAGGCTACGAGAATATACGGTGCGACACGACCACGTTACGAGGACATACGGTGCAACACGACCACGTTACGAGAACATACTACACAGTGATACGACCATGTTACGAGAACATACGGTGCAACACGACCAGGCTACGAGAACTACAATGCGATACGACCACGTTACGACTTAACACGAAGATAAACAAGACATAGTCTTACCTTGTTAGTAATGGAGTCACTAAATCGACTGGTTTAATGCAACCACATACTCCCACCTTAGCCAAACAAGAAACAATTGAGGTCGAGAGGTACTGGGTCTTACTGGTCTTGAATATATTAAGTAATGACGTCACAGATGGCAAGATCTGACATTGGTCAACTAAAAAAAGATAAAGTTGTCAAAGTGTGACCCCGTTGCTATGGTATCATTGTGCAATATGGCGTGATTTGACTACAAGTACCAGAATGCTTTGGGAATTTTCTTTCTTATTCAGATTTTTATTCCCTCATGAGAATAGTAAGACAATTGGTGCTAATTATCTAACAAAAGATAATGAGCAAAGTATTATTATTATTATTAGTAGTAGTAGTAGTAGTAGAACTATCCCTATACCGCAAAGCATTCTGGTAGTAGTAGAACTATCCCTATACCGCAAAGCATTGTGGTAGTAGTAGAACTATCCCTATACCGCAAAGCATTCTGGTAGTAGTAGAACTATCCCTATACCGCAAAGCATTCTGGTAGTAGTAGAACTATCCCTATACCGCAAAGCATTGTGGTAGTAAGTACTGTACTATCCATATACCGCAAAGCATTCTGGTAGTAGTAGAACTATCCCTATACCGCAAAGCATTGTGGTAGTAAGTACTGTACTATCCATATACCGCAAAGCATTCTGGTAGTAGTAGAACTATCCCTATACTGCAAAGCATTCTGGTAGTAGTAGAACTATCCTTATACCGCAAAGCATTCTGGTAGTTGTAGTAGAACTATCCCTTTACCGCAAAGCATTATGGTACTTGTTACTATCGCTTTACCTAAATGACGACTGCGTCTATCGTTCTCAGTCTCCATGTCTCCCGCCGACTCCGAACTCTCATCGACCTCTGACGTCATAAGCTCCGTGGGAGGTTGAAACTGAATGTATGAATCAATAGACTTGCGACGTGTTGTAGTGTCCGCTTCGACTCGACAATACGTTTTTCCTCTCTTTAACAACGAGATCAATTTGCTCACAAGACTAAGAATCTGCAACGTACTGTCTTTGGGTAGTTCTCTGATAGTCTTCGACACGGAATCTATTTCTGTCTCGGTTTGTTGTGAACTGGCTTGAGAAGGAAGGTGCATTTCTTCAAACTTGACAACAACTGTGACAACGTGGTCAAAGCCGGCATTTACAGCAAACTGTTCAAGTAGTTCACGAGAAAGTGCGAGCAACGACGAGTTGATCAGGCTTCCAAACTGCAAACACGACGACAAGAACGTCACAAGACCTCGAAATGAAAGGGACAGGAAGAAGACATGCTGAAACCCTTTCCAAAGAGATGTGTGCAGCAGGGGCTGTGGCAGCGTGTGTATTTCGTTGTCTAATTCTTGTATTTGTGCTGCTGTGAAGTTAGCAAGTGACAACTCACTCTCAACAAAACCAACAAGCTTTGTAACGTAGGAACTTTTCACCAACTGTTTGGCAGACTTGGGATTTCTAAAGGTAGCGTACAAAAAGAAGAACACTGTTCTTACAATACACAGTTGTGCAGTGACATTACACGTGATGTCCCACACCAACTCTTCACAATCCTCGTTGGTTTTTCTCTGTTCGCTTTTCATACAAGCAACTACATCGATGAGTTGACCAGAGGCTTTAATGGTTAGCGTTGTGTCGTAACTAGCAGCTTCTCTACAACAAAGGTTTTCAAGGACACTCAACATCAGTAAGAATAATTCAAATGTATTGACTGTAACAGGGCTGCAGACTACTGCACATGGTGTTGGTACATCATCAGTGACGAGTATATCCGGGACATTCTCTTGGCTAATGGGCGTGTTCTCTAAGAGTACGCTCGAGGTGTCAATACTTTCCAAAAGACTTGATATGCCGCTGCTATGTCGATGGAGTTCCCCTATCGCAGGCTCAGGTACGCTGTCATTAGAGCTCCACATTCCCATGCTACCCATACTACTGATACTCGTTAGGATGTCGCTCTCCTCAGTCACGCTCGATGAGTCCGTGGTGTCACGTGAAGGTAGAGTTAGAGCAGAGCCTGGTCCTTGGTTGACAACCCTATCAAGACTATCGTCTGTATCAAACGTGTGCTTAGTGCCGACAGAGTTACTAACATGTCGACTACAATGTTGTAGAATCATTTCCTGTACGACAGTAGAGTGATGAGGTTTGCATTGAGGATCCTGGAAATACTTGTCCCATTCGACCTTCGTCATTTCAAATCCTGCAATCAATCAATATTTTAAAAAAATTAATAAGCGAAAACTTTGAGAAAAAATGCGGCAAATTTAAATTTAAACTTCCGGATGACGTTTTATTCTCCTGTGATATTCAACAAGAATCCCTGTGCATGGACCACGCCCATTATCACCCCCCCTCCAGCTCACCTTGAAGCGAGTTGTGTCCATGAGGAGGTATGCGAAAGAGCACTGGTAGAAGAGTAACTAATAGGTTTGCAAGTTCACTGCTACAGCCAGCAATCTACAGGGATAAATAAACGACAGAACTAAGTTAGTCAATATTTTCTGATGTCACGCGATGACTTGCCACGTATCTCACGTAATTCACTGCTGAAGATAGACACTCATTTGCTCTGAGTCTTGGATTTATTTTATTAATATTAAGTTTGTTACTGTACTTGATATATATATAATCTATAGATATATAATAGTGTGACTCATGGCAAAACTTGTATGAAACAGTGTGGCACAGAATGGTAGCGTACGTCCTCTACGTTACGTAAATCCACACGACGTTTCGGCATCTCTCTCAAGGTACATCGTCCTTTTAGCTAAATTGTGTATAAAATCATCATTATCATCATCATCATCATAATAATAATAATAATAATGATAATAATAATAATAATAATAATAATAATAATAATAATAATAATAATAATGAACTTTATTAATGTGTCTTGTCGTTCAATTACATACTAATTGCATGGGGACACACACACACATTCATTCTCAGTCTAAAATTTAATCATCGGAAAAGATTTGCCTACAAATTGGAACATTTGGTCTTTTCGGTCCTAGTCCCTGCGAATCCCTTCGAATTCTTATTCTTCTTTTTTTCCTGTCAGTTTCTGATTGTTTTTCACTTCGGTATATTAATATTATATATATAATATGCAATATGTACTTCAGTTTAATTTATATTTTCGCTTGACCCCCTCCCCTCCCCCTCCACGAAATCCCCAAATCAGTCATAGATTATTGCTTTTATAATTTCATGCCGTGATTAGATCTGATTAATACATCGACATATACAACACTTACTTGTTACATTAATTGTGCATGGAAAAAGGGTTCACCACTGCTTTGCATTGAGTATTTTCACCCGCTATCAGTTCCCTCAGATTCATCAGTTTTGTTTGTGCAACGGCGAAGGCACAAGCTGTTATCAATAGTCATACTAACAACACCAGAGAAGCCTGACACATCATACTTTTGAATCCCCAGTAGTTTACATCGAGTCAAAATAATACAATGATCAATAGATATAAATACTAGGAAGAGCTTCGAGGCTGTTGTGTATATACTCTGTATGGGACTCTATAAAAACTGGCCGAAATACGGTGCGAAAATTTTACGAACATGTATTTGGTATCAAAATGTCCATAAAAGCGCGGGCTATGCTAATCCGTAGTTAATTTCGTGACTAGGCCTGTGTAGTTTCAATAAAAGCTATTTATGTGGGCTGACAGGCCAGTTTGAGGTCATGTCACGCCACGCCAATTCTCTTGTAAGGTAGACCCATTCAACTAAAAAAATACGGTACTTTTTTGCATCGAATTTCAATTATAACCAAATAATATGGTCCATGAAAGATCAAACAAACTAAATCCGTCGTTAACTTTTTAGTTATATGCATTTATACGAGGAAAATTGCAAAAAACCTTGAATTTGAGCCCATGTTTGTATGTACTAGAATGTGGGGGCGTGCCAGAGAAATTCTAGTTGACTACTTGTGACAAATCTTTCCCGATGATATTTAAAAAAATCTAAAATGATATATAAGTTGGTTCGAAACCTGTCACACAAACAATTCCCTTTTTCATATTCGCTTTTCTTTTTGTTATTTCTTTAGGATATCTGGATTGTCGTTTAATATAATAATAATAATAATAATAATTTTCATATTTTATTTTATAATATAATTTTATATATTTTCATAAACCTGACACTTTTGTACACGTTCTTACTATGATAGACACGTACAGAAAAGAATAATAAAGAAAATAATAAATAATGAGTTTTTACGAACATCACTAGACTTTTTTGTGGCAACATCGCGGACATCGCGTCAGTTTCTGGATTGGGCTCCCTGTGGTTTGGGCGTGCGACGCCTGTCAAAATAGACTCGGCCTTGGCTACTGCTGAGTCACGCGAGTTGTATGATCGAGTTGCACAAAAGCCCAACAAAATGAGCTCCGAAATTCGTTCAAAAGCAGATACTGATGCAGAAGGATGGGAAAAGATGTGGAGTGAGTTAGGTGAGCATGTACCATGGCAAGTCGCTGGCCCACATTCAGCATTAGTAAAGAACATCAAAGCTTTAACAGCTGGCAAAGAAAACCAAAGAATTCTTGTGCCGCTGTGTGGAGCATCGGACGATCTCCTGTGGCTAGCAGACCAAGGACATACCGTAGTCGGTATCGAGGTAACTAAGCAAGCAATCAAACTATTCTTTGAGAAGCACAAGCTAGAATACGAAGTTTCTGCGATCAATATTGCCCCCTCAGGTGCCTACATTTACAAAGCGAAAGACAAGGACATCACGATTGTGGATGTTAACTATTGGCATTTTCGACAGTCGATAGTCGGGGATGCATTTGATGCAGTATGGGATCGAGCAGCTCTCATTGCAGTGTTAAATGGTGTTGCCGCTGAAAAGGAAATTGAAACTGGGAATAAATATCTTAAAGTACTAAAAGATGTCCTTCGACCTGATGGACGAGTTTTGATCGAAACACTGGTTTATGATCCAGCAATTAAAGCAAGCGGCCCTGGTCCACATCTAGTCACCAACGACACTCTAAAAGCAATCTGTGGTAGTGACTGGGTCATGCACAAGGTTGAGTTCACTACCGTTAAAGCTAGTGAAAGTTTCCAGGAAATGTCTCTTCCATACGATGTTGAAATGTGCCTTCATCTTTTAACACCAAAATGACAGTGATGATGAAGATGGCCAATGTTATACATGCATGTACATGTACACTATATATGTCTGTTGTATGCTGATATTCAATACTGATCTAGCCATTTATACTAGCATGAAACAAACAGACAATAATAAGTTTTTGTATAATTGTAATGAGATAAATTAACAATATAATAAACATAATAATATTTTTTGTAAAGTGTTTACTTAAGATTAGTTTTCAATTCAAGAAAGAATAAAAACAAAATGTATGTAGTTACCTTGCTTGCAAGAATACAAAGTACTTCCAGAAGCATTAGTCCTGAACCTTGGGACAGGAACTTCACCAGGAAGAGCTCTTCATTGCCATCTTCGCATGTACACTTAGCTAGGATAGTGGTCTGAAACTCTCTCGCAAGCATGTTGCTAATGCTATGAATATCCCTTAACATGGCAAGCACAAGTATAAATAACCACAAATATCAATGAGCAAATAAAATTGGGAAATATATCATATAGTCCGTTAACAAACTACCATCTGTATGTTACATTATTTATCCTTGTACCAGTCATAACTCCCTGTCAACAGAACAGAACATTCGTAGTCTTTTGTTTGACTGCAACCAAAAACTTGGGGATAACTGACTTGATAAAAGAGCCCACTGTGTATGGCAGTTGATTTCAGTTGAGCATAGAACGATTAGTTTTGTCAATGATTTTTATCATAGAACAATAAGTTATGACATCACCAAACAATGTCGTGAAGCATGTTAGGGAGTATGGAGAAAGTTACAGTTATTATGGAAGGATAATCTTATTGTAAAGGTTTCCCTTGATGACTTGATCTGAGAACTGCATGGGTGTAGGAAGGGGGAGGTGACAGGGTGCCTGTGACCCCCCTTCCTCTGGGTCTACTCTAAATTTATATATTTGAGGAGGGGAGGGGGGGATTTGGTGGTGAACGATATGGAGTGTGACCCCCCCAATGGAAAATCCTGGCTACACCCCTGAACTGTGACTGTATTTTACTTTGACTTGAAAAGACATTTTACAGTGTACATATACAGTTGAACCTCTATTAAGCAGCCACCTTCTGGGAATTGGCAAGTGGCTGCTAAATATAATAAAACAATGCTATTAAAGCACTCTTGAACATTTACCACTGGCCACTAAATAGAGGTTGGATGCTTAAGGTTCGATTGTATTCACTTTGAATGAAAAGTAAACTACTAATTATTAGTACCAGAATGTCTCGACACATTTGATACATTGTAGGTTGAACAAATTTAACCAATCAGAGAGTACAATCCATGTGCACTATCAAGATTGGATACAGGGGAGCGGCCCAGGGGATCATATAATAATAATAATAATAATATTTATTACACAACTTGTAATCTTACAGTACAAATACGAGTACAAATATGACAGCGTATTACACGTTTTAGAATTCGGACACGTCAATTTTGCGCGCGCGCTCAGTTTGTTTCTTGTTTTGTCCGGTCGCAAATAAAAAGAAAGAGAAAAAGACGTTTGTTTTTTGTTAATTTTGTTGTCGTATAATAAACAATTTATTACACGGGTAGTTGTGTAATACGGCTGGATATTTTTACTCGTCTGTTTGTATTTTGACTCGCCTACGGCTCGTCAAAATACGGCACGACTCGTAAAAATATCCAGCCGTATTACACAACTACCCGTGTAATAACCTCTATATATCATATATGAAGCATATTGACATTGATGAAATTTGTGGATATTATATCTCAGGAAAAACAAGAAGGGGAACCGATTGGTCAAGGCGAGACTTTGCAAGACTCCGAGACAAGGCATATTTTTGAGAGCCCAAGACGCTTTTTCACCCATTTCCTTTGTTTTCAAAATTCGAGACTCTGAGACGACTTTTTGCGAAAAAACAAGACTTCGAGACACGCAAAATTTCACCGAATTTTTGCGAGACTCAGACTTTTTGCGGGGACCATTAATTCGAGAGGAAAAGGTTTCCTTCATTTCCAGGAGTAACAAAGTAAAAAACCTACAACATCACTCATCCAACAGTGTTAAATATGACGTCACTTCACACTGACTTGAGAATTGTCTACATTTTGATAGTTATAATTACCCAAATGGTGGCATTTTGTTGACATGTCCTCCAACCAATGAGTAGGTTTTGAGAAACTCCACAAGAAATGCATCCAGAAACTTTGATTTTTCCTTGAAAAGATATTAATTATAATGAAGAAAATCACACACACACTGATATATAATATTTGTTAAACTTTACATGATTAGAGTCGCAGGATCAACAGCAGTTATATAAGAGTATACATGTATGTGTCCTAGTCAGTAGACTACAAGCTCTCTCTTTATAAACTCTCACGGTTCGCACTCAATATCGTAAGACATAAGAAAAGAAATACAGTAGCAGCTTCTGTGTCTGTCTTGCATGACAAGAGGAGGAGTGATCGAAGCATAACAGTGACAGAACACTTTCACTTGCTATATACCTCCAGCACTCTTGGCCCAGGGGGTGGGAGGGGGGTTTCTTCAAGGTAAAAAGGGTATGGTTGACCGTCGGAAAACCTTGAAAAATACCCTAAAAAATACCAAACCGTGAAAAATTTCCCACCCTAAAAAATACCTCATGGTCTAAATATCGCATCTAATAATACCTCATGGTCTAAAAATCACATCTAATAATACCACTGAATCACTCCCCAGGATACCGCTATTCAAAATGGAATGCACTTGTTCCAAGTTTCATACCCTAAAAAATAGTAACCAGCTCTTTTCAAAATCTGGATTTCGCTTGACCAACCCCTAAAAAATACCAAATATAGGAAGAACCCCCCATAATGTCAGCGCTGTCTAATTTAAATTGAAACAAAAACAAACTAAATCAACAAACAAACATCCTCATTTCCGGTCTGAAATATAACGATTTGAGACGAGGTAGGTGTTTCTACATGGCCTTACAAATATCAAAACGAGGTATACAGATGACTGTAGTAGTAAGCTTATAAGCTTTAACTATTTAATATATTTATGGCTGCATGTTTAGATGTGATCCTTCGCCTTGACAAGATATATCGTTTGCATTCAAAACATCTGCTGCCCTTTTGTCATTTGGCAAGAATGAATTCACAAGAAGAAAAGAGGATACGCTAAAACATTGATTCGAGCGAAATCTAATATTAATTAATTTTAAATGATTTTCTACAAATGATTAACCTTAATACGTTAATTGTTTTGGTTGCACTTTTAGAATCTTTTCAGCTAGAATGCCTACAAAAACCCTCACCTTACGAACGGCTGTAGTCAGGTATTGATTCCAGTAATGTCGTAAAGCCTTCGCTGATAGCTCGTCCTGCTGTAAATGCTCCATTTTGTGTCAAGTTTTGTGTAAATTCTCCAAGAAAAGACAATATGGATGCATGTCGATCACGTGTGTCACCAATCGCCAACTCTATTCACTGCAAGCCAAACAAGCTTTTCAGGACATCACTGACACTAAACTGCACTATCAAAGGTCTATGTAGGATTGGGAGTCATTTTCTAGGTGTTTTTCGAGCTCCAAAGCACAAAGTGTATCACCTTTCGCTCGGGATATTTATTATTACAACACTCCGCTGACCAGAACAATAACCAAACACCTAAGGGACCTAAGGGAGAGAAGGGTGGGTGTAAGTTTTTTATTTGCATAGATATAGTATTGGGGTTCCTGTGCATTGGCTTGTGAAAATCAAAACTTTTTTCTTTCAAAATACCTCAAAGACAAATCCGATAAAAATAAAAACAATAAACTAAAAGGAAAGGAAAAAAACATCAGGAAAAAGGGAAACGCGCTAAAAAAGAAAAAAAGAAAAGAAAAAAAAGCTCGACTCCTGTGAGACTCGAACTCCAGACCTTTGGCTCCTAGGTTTTGGTCATGCTCCCACCCCTCCCATATCAAATGAAAGACGAAAAAGAAAACTCGAAAAAAAAAAAGAAAAAAAAAATTATGGGACGATTCTCCCGAGACATTCTAAGAAGCTGAGACATCGAATCGGCTTACGTATAGGGTGAAGATTTCGGCCCCACCCGCGCTATCCCGGTGCTACATAAAACTAGGTCCTAACCAAAAGGCCAGTGAGGGAGGGGATATACAGCCCCTAAGCCATAACTTCAGATAAACCCTATTAGACCATTGCTCCATCTAGTCACTCATATTATATTAAGGTGTGATTTTTGTAGTCTATTCGGCGAAGCTTCATTCATATGCTAATACGTAGTGTAATAGTCCTTAGGGACGTCACGTCAATAAGGTTTGGAATTAAGAACAGCCTAGATGCAATAATTATATGGAGAAGTGGTTGAAAGCCCGGGGGAGGGGGGGGGGGGGGTTTTTGGGGAATGTGCGGCGAGATGTTCAGACCTGGACCCTGTTTTTGGAATTTGTCACTCGAAAACCTGGATTTACGAATTTCCCAAATCAAAAAACCTGGATTTTTATTGACGATCTGATACGATGCATTCGTCAGGATATTTTGCCAGACTATAAACACTCTAACACCTTTACGTCTGACTGACGCCATTATTGTTGTTCATGCGGAGTTTTACTATTATGCAAATTATTACAAATTAATAAATGTTTTTTAGGCTATAACCTGGATTAATGATTTTTATGCGTTCATTTTACCTGGATTAGAGAATAAAATGGCCCAAAACCTGGACCCTGGACCGCCGCACATATATATCATGTAATTTTGATTTATTGGGAGTACCCCCCCCCCCCCCCCCCCGGGTCGTAGCCTCCCTCGCATCCGTTTTTAGTTCCGTCACGCAACGCTCCCGCCCACACTAAAAACGGATGCGAGGGAGGCTAGATAAGTCGCGAAAATTAAAGCCTCGCGAAAAAAAAGGCTCGCGCACTTTAAACACGCGAAATATAATACCCAGAGAAAAAAATACATATCGAAACCATTTAATCAACATGAATAATAAACGTTATTTAATACGAAGAAATTGGTTTTAAAACTGTGACGACTTATTCAACAACATAATACTACCATTTGCAACTGAGCAACCGTATAGCGTAAACTGTTTTGTCTGTTTTAGCTACAAGTTTATAACGTTTAGTTAGTCTAGTTGACTGTCATCTTGTTCCTGTTTATATAGAAATAAGTTTGCTTTTTTAGAAAAAATAAATGTTGTTGATACGGCCACTTTCGCGAAATTTAATGCTCTTTTTTCATTTTCTCTTATCGAAATCGCGAAAATAAAGCCTCGCGAAATGCTGTCTTAACAAAATCGCGAAATTAAGTACGCGCGAAATTAAGTACGAATAAGGTACATCATATATGAATAAACTAGCCGTTTCTAATAGAAAGTGAAGTGCTGCGAGTTGAATTAGTTGCAAAATGTAACTGTGAACATTCATTCTACATTTCAGCAAATGATAAAATGACATGAGATATTTTAAAGTTCACTTATATGTTTGGGCTCGAGCTCCCTGTGCTTCAAATTGGCGACACTTGTGCAGTTGTGGCTTATGTCGAGTGATAAATCATGAATTTATTTCGCTTGATAATACACACATCTTCCTTTTCATGACGTTTAATCAAATGCTGTAGAATATGAGGGAGAAGATTTATGCAGTAGTATTTTAGTCGAACTTGAAACGGTCGATGTGAGGTAAAATAAAGTACAGTTTATTTACCGTCATCGTAGAACGAACTTTGACGGCTTCTGCTCCATGATTAAATTATCTTGAACATATACCAATAATGAATAAAACTTAAGAACATCTAGATTAGATGTCAGTACTGAGACGACCAGCTATTCGTTTGTTTATCAGTTCTAGCACCATTATCACGGCGAACTTTCATCATTCCCCGTACACGGCTATAGTAGACAATCTCGCCAAATATTCCTGACTGTATAGTCGCTATGAACATGTCAAGCTTTCGCTTTCTTTTCCGAGTGTACTAGTACAACGCAACCAATAGCTACAAGGAGAACGTATGTATACAGTGTATTGTATCACAGCGGCCATGTTATTACCACCGCTGATCATAAGTACCGCACCGAAAATCATCGTACCACGAGGTCATGACCAGTGACGTCATACTCAGAAATCATCTCGATCGATTCCTCAAAGTCTCGAATCAAGCTGGATAATAAAGAGCCCAGTGAAACGCGTCCACACACAACACAGGAAGCCCATGTCCAGATTAGTTTCGCTGCTCGCTTCGCTCGCAGCAAAAAAGCTAAAGTCAGAGACAAAAGTATATCTTCAATTTTAAAAAAGGTACATCATATGTTAATATATATTATTATTTTTCAGCTTTAAATTGTTCAGTGATAAAACTAGTGTTATAAATACCAATGAAAACAACTATGCGTCACATCTTATGGATAAGTATGAAATATGATAACAAAGTATTATGTAATATCGATTAGGTATTGATTAAGTATTGATTATATTGATTAAGTATCGATTAAGTATTGATTAATTGCGCCCCTAAGTTATCATCAACATTACTTGGTATAACTATTGTCATATCATCGTCCAGTGTCGTGTCTGTCTGACAGTCATTTTCTATCTCTGGTATAGCTGTGGTGTAGTCTGTATAAGCTTGTTTAGCGATATCATGGAGGTGTTTTGCTTCAGTTGGTCCTGTGTTCTCAACAAGTTGGGTAAAAATGCCTTTGTGATTCTGTAGGAGAATGTAAGGAGCGTCGAACTCTTTCAGACGACCAGCATCAAGCACCTTTGAAAAGAAACAGAAAATACTTAGAAGGGCTTGTCTAACGAACCAAATCTGGTCAAGCATAGCAGGCTTTGTGAGGTTGCATAATTCTGAGAGGAAGAACACTACTGAGCCTTTCCCAAAGAACACGGTGCTGTGCTGTGTTGAAACAATGTAACACGTCATCGATTACCCACCATGACCCGGTGAGAATCCATGATGGTATGCAGTCGATGAGCAATAGTCAACACAGTGCACTCTTTGAACTTCTCGCGTATTGTTTTCTGGATCAACGAATCAGTTCTGCAGTAAAACGAAACAAGAAATGATTAAAACAACAAGAAGAGGCTACGATGAGAAATGAAAGAGTGTTTCTTGGTATATTCTTTCCGAATAGTTAGCTAATCCATCCATCAGTGTGTTGCCATAGTAACTTACTGGGGGTCCACATTGGCAGTCGCTTCATCAATGACCAAAATACGTGAGTGTCTCAGGATGGCGCGTGCCAAACATACTAATTGCCGCTGACCAACACTGAAATTCGATCCCGATTCAGCCAACTCTTCATCAAGTTTGTTGGGAAGGTCTTCGACTGCTTTCTTGAGCTGAACCTAGAAATGTGAATCAGAAATTCACTTCAATGTTTTGTTAGCGAAACACTGAGTACTGGTTACCAATGGTTACCTCTCCCAGAACGTTCCACAACTCTACAATGCTGTGTTTGTTGAATGGGTCAAGATTTTTTCGCATCGTTCCACTGAATAGAACAGGATCCTGAATGAGAGAAAACTGACAGTTCAAGCATTGGGCTACCTGTGGACACGGTGGATGCTGATTAGTACTGTGGGCTACCTGTGGTTGAGTTGGTTAAGGTCATGGGTTACCTGTGGTTGAGTTGGTTAAGGTCATGGGTTACCTGTGGTTGAGTTGGTTAAGGTCATGGGTCACCTGTGGTTGATTCTATTAAGGTCATGGGTTACCTGTGGTTGAGTTGGTTAAGGTCATGGGTTACCTGTGGTTGAGTTGCTTAAGGTCATGGGTTAACTGTGGTTGAGTATAAGGTCATGGGTTACCTGTGGTTGAGTTGCTTAAGGTCATGGGTTACCTGTGGTTGAGTATAAGGTCATGGGTTACCTGTGGTTGAGTTGGTTAAGGTCATGGGTTACCTGTGGTTGAGTTGGTTAAGGTCATGGGTTAACTGTGGTTGAGTATAAGGTCATGGGTTACCTGTGGTTGAGTTGGTTAAGGTCATGGGTTACCTGTGGTTGAGTTGGTTAAGGTCATGGGTTACCTGTGGTTGAGTTGGTTAAGGTCATGGGTTACCTGTGGTTGAGTCTATTAAGGTCATGGGTTACCTGTGGTTGAGTTGGTTAAGGTCATGGGTTACCTGTGGAATGATGGATAGTTTACTTCTCAAGTCCTTCACGCCAATATCCCGTATGTCGATGCCATCTATTTGAATGACACCTTTCGGTTCAGCTAAACGAAATAACGTGGATAACAGCGATGATTTGCCAGCGCCCGTCCTGCCGACCACGCCCACCTATGGATAAGAGTATTATATTATCATACCAAATTATCAAGTGGTGCCAACTTGTGTTCCATGTGACATGCGTACCTTTTCATTTGACTTGATAATACAAGAAATATGATGTAATACGTTGGGTAGTCCCTTGTGGTAGGAAAAGCTCATATCACTGAACTCAATACGTCCTTTGATTGGCCAGTTGTTGGGTGGCTTGACATCAGTCTCTGGGGGTCCATCAGACTCTAGATGACAGTACTCTACAATACGTTCAACTGACGTCATCTAGATATAACACAAGATGGTGTTCACTTACACATCAATCGAAGAAGTTTGAACTTTTGAAATGTTTTTTGCTGAATAACGACTCACAATGTTCTCGACTTCGGCGCTTTCTTCGATGAACGGCTGAAAAGTTGCCGTCAACATGATGGCATAGGTAATACTAAGACCAACAATTCCTGCACTGATTCCTGAGACTGAACCACGAAAACATAGGGATTATTTAATAAAATAGATGGGTATCCTGTGGTACAGTAGCTCCGAGAGAGACTAGGAAAGATATAATTACAAACTCACTGTCTCTAAGAACTGGCGAAATAACTGCAACAAACGTCAGGAACAGAACAGACAGGATTTGAAGTCTAAACGTTAGCCAGGCTTGACCAGATATATAGGCGAACCATGCGCGTGAGTGAGCGTCCTGGAACGAGATGAACTGGTCTTTGAAGGTTTCCTGGGCATCAAAGGCACGAATGGTGTTCAGTCCAAGTAGGGTAGTAGAGAAATGACCAAACAATGGACTACGACCTGTCAAAGTACAAATGTATGGGAATCATTATGGACATATAGGATTAAAGAGATATTGACAATGGACTACGACCTGTCAAAGTACAAATGTATGGGAATCATTATGGACATATAGGATTAAAGAGATATTGACAATGGACTACGACCTGTCAAAGTACAAATGTATGGGAATCATTATGGACATATAGGATTAAAGAGATATTGACAATGGACTACGACCTGTCAAAGTACAGACATGGGAATCATTATGGACATATAGGATTAAAGAGATATTGACAATGGACTACGACCTGTCAAAGTACAGACATGGGAATCATTATGGACATATAGGATTAAAGAGATATTGACAATGGACTACGACCTGTCAAAGTACAAATGTATGGGAATCATTATGGACATATAGGATTAAAGAGATATTGACAATGGACTACGACCTGTCAAAGTACAAATGTATGGGAATCATTATGGACATATAGGATTAAAGAGATATTGACAATGGACTACGACCTGTCAAAGTACAAATGTATAGGAATCATTATGGACATATATAGGATTAAAGAGATATTGACAATGGACTACGACCTGTCAAAGTACAAATGTATGGGAATCATTATGGACATATAGGATTAAAGAGATATTGACAATGGACTACGACCTGTCAAAGTACAAATGTATGGGAATCATTATGGACATATAGGATTAAAGAGATATTGACAATGGACTACGACCTGTCAAAGTACAAATGTATGGGAATCATTATGGACATATAGGATTAAAGAGATATTGACAATGGACTACGACCTGTCAAAGTACAAATGTATGGGAATCATTATGGACATATAGGATTAAAGAGATATTGACAATGGACTACGACCTGTCAAAGTACAAATGTATGGGAATCATTATGGACATATAGGATTAAAGAGATATTGACAATGGACTACGACCTGTCAAAGTACAGACATGGGAATCATTATGGACATATAGGATTAAAGAGATATTGACAATGGACTACGACCTGTCAAAGTACAGACATGGGAATCATTATGGACATATAGGATTAAAGAGATATTGACAATGGACTACGTACGACCTGTCAAAGTACAAATGTATGGGAATCATTATGGACATATAGGATTAAAGAGATATTGACAATGGACTACGACCTGTCAAAGTACAAATGTATGGGAATCATTATGGACATATAGGATTAAAGAGATATTGACAATGGACTACGACCTGTCAAAGTACAAATGTATAGGAATCATTATGGACATATAGGATTAAAGAGATATTGACAATGGACTACGACCTGTCAAAGTACAAATGTATAGGAATCATTATGGACATATATTGACAATGGACTACGACCTGTCAAAGTACAAATGTATGGGAATCATTATGGACATATAGGATTAAAGAGATATTGACAATGGACTACGACCTGTCAAAGTACAAATGTATGGGAATCATTATGGA